>JANZXR010356063.1:0-21395 GCA_027575705.1 Erythroxylum echinodendron
CTAAGGCAGATGATCAGGACTAGTTTCAAGCTTTTTTGGGAATGTCTAATCTCTATGTTCCAACTTGTAGTGGAGTAAAAGAGAATTTTCTAAAATCATTGTTGCATATATTTTTGACTAAAATCATTCTTGCATATATTGTGGGAAAAATTATGAACTATTATATCTTTTCATAACATTACCGATGTTCACGTTGTAAACAACTCTCTTTAGTCACATGCATTAAACAAGAAAAAGACCCTAAACACAAAATTGCTAAGACATTCAATAAAATTTATAAGTGACAAGATGTTCTTTGATAGAAGAATACAATTGTAGACTCAATTCATCACCTTTAAGTTCAAACTTCCAAAATTTACATAATATGAAGCATGACTTAAAAGATCACATTGATGAACCAATTCTCTTTTGGAAGCAAGTATTTGTTTGACAAAGATCAAAGCCATTTTTCATATAGGTAATCAGGTCACAAGTCAATTAAATATTCATTGTTATAACTCTCTAACGTTGAATATAATCCATAAATTGACAAACCTATGACCAAGATTGGACTCCTTAATTTCAGGATTAAAAAATAGACTCACAATCTGCAAGTTTGGATGAGAAATGAACTTCCTAACTTTAAGATAAAAAGCTATAAGAACATCTATCGTAAATCTAAGATAGAAACACAACCTTAATCTCGTGATAAAAAAGGGAAGAATGATTTACGTCTAAAAGAGCCATTTAGCTCTCTGGGTGACACTTGCATAACTCAAGTGTCATATTCAAAGTCACTTCTTTAGCTCCTCGAATTTTTCTAAAGAATTGTTTTAAAAAGCATTAATCAAGTAACTTAACTTGATACTCTAAATGTTTAATATTATTCTTTCAATAATCAAAAAGAAAACTACCAACTATAAATATAATTAAATAAAGAGAAGCTGGGAGATAATGATGCAACTAAATAAAACTCTATAATAACTTTAGAGTCTTCTCATGATTACAGTCTTGATAGAGAAAAAATGTCATTTTAGAAAGATAAAATCACTATCTTATTTAAATTTTATATATCAATAGGTACTCCCAACATGTCATCCACACGCCCTAGCATAACCTTTCCTACAGGAACATACACAATAGATCCAATGCGCTTGACAAGATCTCCCTCTTTAATAGCAGTATCATTACCAAAGACAATAATCCTTATATTCTCATTCTCAAGATTCAACGCTACTCCTTTAACACCGCTGGCAAATTTAACCATTTTTCCATCTTGAATTTCGTTCAATCCATAAACACGTGCTATCCCATCTCTAACTGAAACCACGCGACTGATCTCATCCACTTAAAAATGGGTGTAAAAGTTATTAATTCGACTTTCTAATAGAGTTGCTAGTTCCACAAATTTGGCAGAGAATTCCATAATTTTTGAATTTCACTATCTTATTTAAATTTTATGTACTAAACTAGTATAAAAAGGATATCAAAGCCACACAAAAATTGGTTAGGTTCTTTACTTTATATCTAACTTGAATGTTAGAGCATGCTCACAAGTTGGAATGGTTCTAAATATTTTTTCTATTATTTATTGATAAAAGACTAAACTTTAATCCACATTAGAGTTAAAAGCTCTTAGAAGAAACAAAAGGCCTTTACAATATGCTCCAAGGAGGAGTTGTAGTGGTAGAAGTTCATATTGTAGCAGAAGAAGGCAAGGATTACAGAAAGTGGGAAAGCTTCTCTATTTTTAATATTATAATTTTTCTTTTTAAAATAGAAAGCATTTATTTAGGTTAACATATAATATGAGGTTTGATGAACTCATCTCCAAATTAATGAACCTAGGAGATGAAAAGTGGAGATTGCATTAAATTGGGACATTATTGGTGAAAATCAAGAATTTTAGATAAAGTGGACAAATGACTGCACTTGATAAAGCGAGATCACACCTAATGGTAGATTCACCTGAAGAGTTGGAGTTTAATTAAGAAAATTCTTTCCATCCTTATTGTGTCGAGATTTGAATTTTTTTTAGATAGGCATCTTTGAAAGATAGGATTGTATTAGTTTAGAGTAGGAAAACAATAAAAAGGGACGTTCTCCACCTCTTTTAGATCATAAATCTTTTTTCTTCTTACTTTTGTCTCAATTCTTCGTCTCTCTTCAATCTTTGGTGTTGAAACTTAAGTCATGTGTGGCTAAACTCAATTATTCTGATTCAAGAGGATTCAAAACTCTAGTTGTAACCTTGTGAGGTTTTATTCTAAACTTTTATTCATGATTTAATCAAGTATTTCTTACTTTAAGTTCTTATATTTCATGACTGCTTAATATTGATTAATTTATCAAAATATGTGATGATGATTATTTTATAGTTATTCGTGAGTTTAATGATTTGTAATTGTCATGAAAGATTAGTATAAGTAGCAAATAGGTTATTTATAAACTTACATATTTAACTTATGATAAACAAGAACTCTGAATTGAATAATTATGTGGCTATCTCGATTATTTAATTTAAGGTTTAGTCTTTTTCATTAATCTATTTTTATCATTTAATTGATATGGAATACTACCATACTCAGTCAATTAATGGTAAGTTTTGGTTTGGATATTAGGTTTGAATTAATTAATTTAGGAAAAATTGAGACTTATTATGGCTATCATAATATGTTTCAGACTAATTACTTGAAATATGGCACTTATTCTTTTTAAAACAATGATCAATGTTACAATTATATGAGATCTTTCTTTTGAATCAGAGTTAAATACTCTTGAATTTATCACTTTTATATTCAGTTGATTTTATTTGATTTCTTGTTAATTTTAGTTAATTAGTAATTGATCGAAAATCCCCCGCTTTATTTTATTATTTAAAATTAAGATACTAATGTTTAGTTCTCTTGGGATTCAACTTGGTTCCACAAATACTATAAGAAGTTAGACAATCGAAATTAATTTTGAAGGCTTCGATAACCTGTCAAAATTTAGCATCATTGTCCCAGAACTATTTTAGTTTCTTAGTTTCTTGGGGCTATTTTACATTTTATTGTTAACCTCTTGTCTTGTATGACTCATACTTCTCAGATAGGTGAACTGCAATATTACCTATAAATTAAAAAGATAGCGTACCGTTTAAGAAAAGAAACTAAGCAAGGAAACGATCATCCACCTTCAAAAGTGAAAGTTGAAATAGATCTAATAGTTAATGAAGAATCTAATTTTCAAGAAGTGGAAGAAAATATGGAAAATCTTAACACTAAAACGTTGAGGGAGTTAATGGCACCAAATTTGAATCAATAACCCTTATATATACAATTTCTAGATAACGAGGTAGATTTTGAATTGAAATATGGTTTGATTCACTTGCTCCCTACTTTTTGTAGTCTTAAAAGTGAAGATCCATATAAATACCTGAAGGAATTTCATGTTTTCTACTCTAGAATTAATCCATAAGGGTTGATAGAAGAACGAATTAATCTTAGGGACTTTTCGTTCTTATTAAAAGATAAGGCTAAGGATTGGCTATATTATCTTCCCCTTGGCTTAGTGACAACATGGAATAAGATGAAAAGAATGTTTTGGAGAAGTTCTTTCCTATATCACAAGAAAAAAATATCAAAAAGGAGATATGTGGGATAAAACAATTTAATGGAGAAACATTATATGAATATTAGGAAATGTTTAAAGAGTTATGTGACAGTCACACACACCATCAAATTCCTTACTAACTTTTGATTCAGTACTTTTATGAAAGAATATTGCTAATGGATTTGAGTATGGTTGATGCAACTAGTAGAGGAGCATTGGTAAATACAACACCTGAAGTAGTTAGACAATTGATATCAATTATGACAAAAATTCAAAATAGTTTGGGATAAGGATGGACGAAGTTGTTAAGCACGTGAATGAGGTAAGTAATGCAAACATTGAGGATAAATTTTCAGATTTAACTACTCTAGTTCATCAAATGGCTATAGGTCAATTACAATTGGCAAGAGTGTGTAGAATATGCTCATTCTCTAGACATCCTATAAATATGTGCCTTACATTGCAACAAGACTACCTTCAAAAAGCTAACGCAATAGGGGTTTTCCTTATCAATCTCAACAAAAGTGTTACCCTTATTCCAATCATTATAATCCAAGATGGAGAGACCATGCAAACTTGAGCTATAGAAATCAAGGAGGCCAACAACGATATCAACCTCACATTTTTAATAAACAATCTCAAGCCCTTACATCTGCTCAACCTCGTTCTTCAAATTCAGGTATGTCTTTAGATGCACTTACTACTAATACTCAACAATTTCAATAGGAAATAAAAGTAAGCCTTCATAATTTAGGAAATCAAATCACTCAATTAACCACCTCTATTAGTAAATTGGCAACACAAACATTAAGAAAATTATCTTCCCAAATGGTGGTGAATTATAAGGAGAATATAAGTGTATTGACTTTAAGAAGTGATAAGGAGAATATGAGTGCAATGACTTTAAGAATTGGTAAGGAAATTCCATATAGATCTTCCTTACCAATGGAGGTGGAAAAGAATAATGAAGGAGAAAAGAAAGAACTTATAACTCAAGAATCAATAAAGGTAAAAAAGATTTATCTTTATCGATATCAATTAATGCGCATGTACCTCCTTTTTCTAACAGGTTAGCTAGATCAAAAGAAGAGGAACATGAAAAAGAGATCCTAGTAACCTTCAAAAAGGTGGAAATCAATATGCGACTTCTAGAAGTCATCAAGCAAGTTCTGGAATATGCAAAATTCTTGAAAGAATTATGTACAAATAAAATGAAGTTGAAAGAAAAGAAGAGAATAATTATGGGTAAGAATGTATCGGCTTTGATAAATAGAAAATTACAAGAAAAATGCAAAGATCTAGGTGTCTTTACACTTTTGTGTGTTATTGGTAATAAAAAAATTGGGTGTGCCAGCTAGACTTAGGTGCATCTATTAATGTCATACCATACTCAATTTATCGATCTTTAAATATGAATTCTTTGTAAGGAACTAATGTGATTGTTCAACTAGTTTATCATTTGTATATGCATCCTATTGGAGTTAATGAGGATATTTTTAGTCCAAGTTAAGAATTCAGTATTTCGGATGGATTTTTACAACTTGAAAATGGATGGAGATAATGTTGAACATTTAACTTCGATTTTGGTGGGTAGGTCGCTCATAAAGATGACCAAGACACAAATTAATGTGGATGAGGATACTTTTTCTATTGAGTTTGATGGAGAGATAGTAAAATTCAATATTTTCAAAGCAATGAAGTATGCTAATAATTTCCAATCTATTTATCATATGGATATTGCAGATTCATTTGTGCAGGATATGTTTAAAAATAAGAGTGTTGAAGATGAGTTTGAGTTTAAGGCTAAATCAAAAGTGAACGAGCAAGTTGATGAAACTTATGAAGTTGTAGAATTATTATCAACAATGCTAATAAATTCAGAACATTGAATTTTAAAATATAAATCATGAGAAATTACTACCTTTTGTTTTATAAGCTCCGAAGATAGAATTAAAAGCCTTACCTAATTACCTAAAGTATGTCTATTTGGGTGATAGAGAGTCATTAATTACAATCATTTCAAAAAGGTTGACTACAAGGAAAAAGGAAAAACTAGTAACACTACTTAAGGAGTATAAAACTAAGATGATGAGTTAAGACCAATGAGGATACAAAATGGGTGTTGAATATGCATAGACTTTAAAAAGTTTAACTCAGCTACTAGAATGGAACATTTCCCATTACTCTTTATGGATTAAATGTTAAAAAGACTTACTGGTAAATCATGTTTTTTTGCTTTCTAGATGGTTTGTTTGATTACTATCAAATATCGATTGCTCAAGAAGATCAAGAAAAGATTACATTCATATGTCTTTTTGGAACATATGCTTTTAGACAAATGTCATTTGGTCTATGTAATGCTCCAGGTACATTCCAAAAATGCATGATGAGTATATTTTAAAGAATAATGAGAATTGCATTGAAGTGTTCATGGATGATTGGAGATTCATTTGATGATTGTTTAAATAATTCATGTAAGATTCCTTAAAGATGCATTGAAACAAATTTGGTGTTAAATTATGAAAAATTTTATTTTGTGGTAGATTAAGGTATTGTTTTGGGACACATGATTTCATCCAAGGGCATAGAAGTTGATAAAGTAAAAGTATATTTAATTGTGAACTTACCTTACCCTTCAAATGTTAGGGAAGTTCGATCTTTTCTTATATATGTAGGATTTTACCGTAAGTTCATTACAGATTTTTCCAAGATTGCCATACCATTATAAAAGTTGTTACAAAAAAACATTCCATTTGACATTGGAAATGACAGCAAGGAAGCTTTTGACAAAATCAAGTCATTATTAACAAGTATGCCTATTAATCAGCCGCCAAATTGGGATCTTACATTTGAGATCATATGTGATGCTAGTAATTATGTTGTGAAAGTTGTTTTAGGCCAAAGGATTGAGAAATAAAGTTAATTTATCTTTTATGCTTCGAGAACATTGGATAACACATAATGCAATTATTCTACAATTGAGAAAGAGCTTTTAATAATTGTTTTTACTTCAGATAAATTTATGCATTATTTGTTTGGCTCTAAAGTTATTGTGTACTCTGACCATGTAGCATTGAAATACCTTATGGTAGAAAAAGAGTCCAAACTGAGGCTAATACGATGGATTCTACTACTTTAAGAGTTTGATTTAATAATAAAGGATTGAAAAGGTGCAGAAAATTTAGTAGTAGAAAATTTGAGTAGATTGGTAAGAGATGAAGATATTTTACCTATTTTTGAAACTTTTCTTGATGAAATTCCAAATGAAAGGTATGGTTCTATGGTACATTGACCTTGTTAATTATTTAGTTACTGTAACTTTACCTAATTACATTAGTAATTCTAAGAAGGAAAAGATAAAAAATGAGGCAACATATTATGTTTAGGATGAAACATACTTATGGAAGTTTGACTCTGATCAAATTATTAGGTGTTGTGTGCCAGAGAATTAACAATCCCAAACGAACTGATAGAAAAATTTTGGATAGTGGATTATATTGGGAGACTTTATTTAGAGATACTTATATGTTTTGTAGAAGTTATAATAGAAGTCAAAAGGAGGGTATTGATTTTATAGGGCCTTTTCCTTTATCTTGTGGTTTTTCTTATATTCTTTTGGTGGTTAATTACATTTCCAAATGGGTAGTAGCAAAAGCCACCAAAACTGATGATTCTATTGTTGTTGTAGGATTTATAAATTATAATATTTTAATACAATTGGAATCCCAAATGCCATTATTAGTTATCAAGGAAGTCATTTTTGAAATAGAGTTGTGGTAGTGTTTTTTAAAAGTATGGAGTGCATCATCGAGTAGCTACTGCCTACCATCCACAAACGACTAGACAAGCTGAAGTATCAAATAAAGAGGTGAAATCCATTTTAGAAAAAGATTGTAATCCTAATTGAAAGGATAAGAGTTATGTTTAGACGATGCTCTTTGGGCGTACCGTACAACTTACAAAACATTGATAGGAATGTCTCCTTATTGATTAGTTTTTGGTAAAGCTTGTCATTTACTAGTGGAGATTGAACATAAAGCTTATTGGGTGGTGTAACGTCGCAACCTAGATTTGGCAAAAGCTGGGGAGGAAAGGAAGTTGCAATTGCAAGAGCTAGAGCTAGAGGAAATAAGGTTAAATGCTCACAAGAATTTGAAAATCTACAAAGAGAAAACAAAATTGTTCCATGATAATATGATCTTAAGGAAGCAATTTGAAGTGGGATGGAAAGTGTTATTATAAAATTCTAGATTAAAGCTTATGCCAAGTAAGTTACATTCTATATGGCTTGAACCTTTTATTGTCTCTAATATATTTTCTCATAGTGCAGATGAAATAAAAAGTTTAGAGATAGAAAAGATTTTTAAAGCTAATAGACATAGATTGAAAACCATTTTATGAGGAGAAGACAATTTCTAGTATGGTGAATATTTATTTGGAACTTCCATTATACGGAGAAGTTTGAGAAGAACCAACTCTATCAAGCACAATGACATTAAAAAATTGCACTTTTCAAGAGGCGACCCAAAATATTAAACTTTTTATTTTTTGTTTTAGTAATATATACTTTTCATTTGATTGTTTTTAAAAATAAGTTTACTAACTTAAGGGGAAAAGGGGTCTTAAAATTCTAGATTACTGAATTTTATAAGGTGTGATAACGTCTTATGTAATTTAGATGTCAGGACTTGAGACCCTTAAATTCCGAAATACTAAATCTCATAAGGTGATATCACACCTTATATGACTTAGCTTTTATAAATGAAATCTTTAAAATTCTGGAATACTAAATCCTATAAGGCGACATCACACCTTATGTGATTTAGTTTTGTGGAATGGAAACCTAAGCTTTTTTTGTTATTTTTAAATTAAAATTTTTAAGATATTAAATTAAAAATTAAAAATATAATATTTAAAAATAAAGTGTAATAGATACGTTAGTTAAAAAATAAATTATAAATAAATAAATAAATAATTTTTATTATTTATTTAAAATTAAATTAGAAAACCTTAATATGCTTTCTCTTTTCTTAGGTAACATAAATGCATAGTTGTACCAAAGACGTTCCAACACCAACAACAGCAGCCAGTAACTTCACCAGCGACAGCATACCTTTAGCAACCAACATCAACCAAACGCTCGTTAACCTAATAGACGTACCAGCACCAGACCACCACAGAATTCCAGCAAGCAAAAACGTAACATCCACTAACCCCTAGATGCATGCCAATCCAGCTCTAACAGTCACGCACTAGCATCAATAATGTCACAAGCATCAGCACCAGACACACCAACACAATAATATTCCAGCATTGTTCAAGCAACACCTTAAACATAACACCCAGCCTTCCACTAGCATCAGATGCAACCCACCCGACTAGTAACCGCTACATAGCACTCTTCACCAGCTAACAAACGCGCACCAGCCAACAACCCAAGTCGACTTCGCCCACAACGCCATCATATTTTTATTTGCTTTTTATTAATTACTTTTTTCCTTTATGTTTAATTTTAATTATTATTAGGTTGTTTTTATTATTTTCAGAGTAGTTTATTGTTTATACTGGTCATTATTATGGGACGTTCTAAAGCTATTGCCATGACTATAGCAAAAGGAAAATCTCCAGTGTCTGCAACTGCACATCATCACTCTGCTGCAAGAACTGAAACTTGTACCAAAAGGAAGTGTGCACGAAAAGCAAAAAACAGCTCTATTTGCCATCAGTTGAGTTGAACTTGTGAGATTGTCTCAGTTTTAACACTAAAGAGTGAAAACAGTAGTACGCTACTATTAAATCCTCACAAATTAATACGGGTAAGCATGTACACTAGCCATCCTTAGAGGATTTGAAAATTAGAGGCAAATATGATGATCTGCTTATTAATATAAGATGGAAATATTTTGCATTGATTCATATTCTAGTCTTTATTGAATTAACTGGGGAGGTTTATACTAACTTTAAATTTGATAAACTAAATAATTTTACTTTAAATAGTTCTAATGTAATACATTACAGATTAATGGGTGTCGAATTTAAATAGAGGATCACTTATTTTAATTTATCCTTAGGGTTAATAGATGAAGAATATATTGATTCGACTCAGTACAAAGAATCTGTCATAGACTATAGTTAGTTTAACTCTTTTCTAGCATGGAAATCAATGTCTTATAACTTAATTGTTTATCATCTAAGTAAATCTAAGGGTAGTTATCTTAATAAGATGGAGTGGATTTATATGTAGCACTTCTTGGCTTTTAATTATTAAGGACAGAAGTTTACAAAGTGTACATGCACTAAAGTTGAGTTGTTCTTTATTTAGTGTATGGTGAACAAAGAACGAGTCAATTTAATTGCTTGATTGGTAATGCAATTTAATAGTGTTCTATTTTCTAGAAAGAATTTGTATCATAGTTTCCTTATCACTCATTTGGCTATTAATCAAAATTTGTTTGGTACAATTAACACTAATATATATATAGCCTATGAGATTGAACCTTTAGACAGGGTTTGTTTAAGCAGGATGGTGGTAATTAAGCAACAAAGGAGAACATTTTGCCTTATATCACATGATCGCCCCAGAGAGGCTCATCATCAACGCAACAAGAGGATCATGATTTTCCACCACCTTGTATCTTTTGACTCCATCAATCCGACATGAGTATCATTTTCAGCTGGAAAGAATAGAATTCAAAACTCTAGCTGTAAAGATTGGGAATTGAAAATTATGATAAATAAGAAAACTAAGCTGTATAATAACAGTTATCTTGATTTTTTAATATAGAGTTTAGTCTTTTTCACTAAGCTTATTGCTATCATTTAACTAATATGGAATGCTATCACACCTAGTTAATTGATGGTAAGTTTTGGTTTGGATGCTAGGTTTGAACCGATTAAATTAGGAAATTTTAAGACTTATTATAACTATCCTAATATGATTCTGATTAACTGCTTTAATTATGATACTTATTCTTTTTAAACCAATGATTAATGTTTTATTTAGATAAGATCTATCCCTTGAATCAGAGTTAAGTACTCTTGGATTTCTCACTTTTATATTCTATTGATTTAATTTGATTTCTTGTTAATTTTAGTTACTTAGTAATTAGTTAAACTCCCCTTTATTTTATTGATGCAGCGTGTGTCGAGTACATTGCAAAATTTACCTGGCTCTGCACACTAAAATTTGTAGTTATGGTGAGTTAGGATCAAATCCATAAGAAATGTTTAGTTAATCTCCGTAATAAAATTAATTGATCCAAGAAAAACATAAAAAAAGGGTTTTGGATTTTAATTAATTTAGAACATAAAATCAAAGCAAACTATTGAAAACAAATTAAAATAAGCAATCGGAAATAATTAAAGTGTCGAATATGGGTAAGGTCTGATTCTAAGGTCAATCTTGGCTTAAACACGATCAAGCATATTCCATCATCCTGACACCTTTACAACTCTCTTCGGACTAATGATCTCAGACTAATAAAATGCTATACTAATCCCGATTTTATCTTAAGTTGTGTTTAATCAAGATACGATTGTTAATTAAACCTAACTATTGAATAACCTAGGATATGATCTCTAGATTCAATTTGGCAGTTGCATTATGAAGTAGAAAGCGATCAATATAAGCAGTAACCTCACACGTTCAAGTTATCTAACATAATTTATGTTGTTCCTAACGAGTTATGATCATTAAATGCTATTAAAAACATAAAAATGTAACGATTACGAATGAAATTCAACATTATAGCAATAGAATCGAAATAGAATAATCAAAATAATGTATTAAGATTGTCTATCCAAAACCTGATTCAATCAACTAAAAAAACACAACAAATGCGAAAAGAAATTACAACATTAATAGGATGGAATTGTTTAACCATGACTTGGCATCAATATCCCCATTAAACTGATATGGGAAGTTGGACTTCTGTTTCCATCTTTAAGCTCCAATAATCATCCTTTGTAGCCTCCATTGATGTTAAAAAATGAAGAGAGAATAAATGAAGAATAGGTGTTATCCACTGCTATCTTCTTTGTTGCTCCTTCCCCACTTTGAAAACCGATGAGAAGATGGTGATGAATGGCTTCAATGGAGGTTGAGCTGCTAACTCCTTATCTAACCGTCACTCATTTTGTTGCAAACCAAAAAGGATAAAATGCATCAGCTGCCATATTTCTTTTCTACCTGCAAGAGCTCTCTCTACAACCTTCCCAATATGGCTTAACTAAAGAGAAGATAGGTGACCAGTTGCTCCACTTTTGCTTCCACTCGCTTACAGTTTTCCTTACTCTCCTCTTTTATTTTAGCCCACTGCCAACACCTTTCTCCCCTTTGTTTTACTTAAAAGCTACGTTAAAATGAGAGTGGATAGGTGTCATTTAAAAACAGAAGAGGACAAAAATATTGGCGTTGTCCTTTGATTGCTCTTTATTCTCCTCCAAGTGCAGCCCCACTTGACGTTTCTTTTTGTTTTATTCTCTAAAATGTAGCTAGGTGTGGAAGGGTATATCCATCCCACATTTTTGTTTCAGTCTTTACCCATTCACGATATCACCCATCACTCACACTTATTTTCTTTATACCTTAAATGCTAAGTTAAAAGTGGAATGGACAACTGGCCTCTAGTCTTCACTCTCAGTTCTCCTTTCTTTGTCCAGCCAAAGCTAGGTTATTCACATTAGAAATGGACAGAAAATGTAAAGCTTGCATGATTCACATGAATAAGTTGCTTTGTAATAATGTTTACTCATATTGTATGGTTATGAAATTTTTTGGATGCTAGTGAGCCACATTGACAACATTTTCTTCATGTTCTTTTCATTTTCTTATATTCTTCTTGCTTTTAATTTTCTTCTTCTTCATGCTACATAAATCAATAGATTATAGAAATTGACAAGATGACTTAAATGCATGCTTTCAGGTCACTTTAGCTCTTTTACTTCCGAAATGTACCTAAAATAAAATATAAGATAAAGTGAGTATCTTAAGCATTTATAAGGCATTAATCACTAAGTGTAGCATATCAAATGAATCAAAATTTAAATACATATCAAGTTCCCCCACACTTAGCTTTTGATCGTCCTTGGGCAAATCGTAAAAATCAAAATTATAGACCAAAACTTTTACTCATTTTCCATTTTTCCTAAGAATAGATAATCATAAGTAAAGATGGATGACTTTCAAAACCCATAGAATTAACTCAACATTCAAAGCTTCTACTCATAATCAATTAACATTCATTACCCTTAGAAACTGAGTAATCTAGAGCTAGACTTGGACAAACAGTGTTTAAATAAGATATTTTCATGGTACACTCAAACACCGCTCATGATCACAACAATCCACAACTTGGCATATCATTTCATTTCTCCACCACTAAAAGTCACATACATAATCATGAATCAAAGGACTTTTCTAGGTTTCTAATGTGGGAAAGGGTAAGATGTGATGTATTTTAGAAGATATAGCATAAAAGTCATCAAGCTAGTGAAGCAAAAGGAACACTCAATGAGATATCAAGAGCACAAATTAACAACCATTAAAAACTGGGCACTGTCAGCTATGAAGAATGCAACAATTATGTTTCTCAGCTCAATTAAGCTCTCACACCATAAGTCACATAAATATAACATAAAAAGTGCTCCATCTAAAGCAACATCTACCTCATATGCAATATATTCAACCACCCAACTAATACAACTTAAAGAGGATAAACTATTAATTAACAACTTTTCACAACAATTATATTTTCTCCTTGATATTTTTATTTAAACTCACTTTTTCCCTTTATTTTTTCTTTTTTTTTCTTCTTTTCTTTTATTTTCTTTTCTTTCTAATATAACAGTGATAGAAGCTACATCAATATGGGATTCATAACATGGCATATTAACAATCATAAATAACCCATATGTATGCATACCCTCACACTTAGGCTTTTGTACAATCACAGTCATCAAGAATTAACAAATGATCCAGTAGTTTTAAGGCTCTGGTAAGACATTTAGTTAGGTATATGTAATGTGGTTTATAAAAAAAGAAAAGGCTAATAAAGCTCAAAGGGGCTAGTAAAGGAAAATTCATATAAACAGAAAGGTCATTTGGCTAATATGGCTCATCATCAACAAAGAATGCCCAATCATTTTCAGGAAAATGCATGTGAAAAAAATGTGGTCTTGAATAGAAAATCAAAGAAACGTAAGGATGTACATGTCATGAAGATCACACATAACAAAAGACAGTGAGACTTATATAGATGTGTCAGTCTATTATGACTCAAAACCTCACTAGTTTTTGTCTACCACTAGTCACCTCTCTTCTAAGAATAACACACATTATCCAATCATAGGAGCAAAAGTAAGATTGCCATGGATTTTTCTAATCAATTCACGCTCTAATTATGACTAAATAATCTTGGAAGCAATAGAAAACAAGAAAAGTTTTGATTTTGTTTATTTGATTTTGAAAATCGCTTGAGAAGTCACATAAGCTACAGTTAAGCCCAAAAACATGCATAAAAGCTAATATCTCCACCCCCACACTTAAAACTTACATTGTCCTCAATGTAACATCAAATGCACAAAATAGAGCAAACTATGAAAATAGTAAATGTGAAAATGTAAATAACATAAATTAAATTCCCTTGGGTTGCCTCCTAGGTAATGCCTTTGTTTATCGTCAGTGGCTCGACCTCTAGTTGCATGCATTAAGTGACACCAGTCACATCCTCCAACACGAACACCTCCAAATCCTCCATATGGAAGCCTTTATAATATGGCTTTAATCGATGACCATTCACTTTGAATGTCTTGTCAATTTTGAGACTTTGTATCTCTACTGCACCAAAAGGAAATAAATGAGTGATAACAAATAGACCAACCCTACGGGAACGCAACTTACCTAGAAATAGTTTTAATTTGGAATGATATAATAACACTTTCTAGCCCACCGAGAAATTTTTCCTCGAAATTATCTTATCATGAAAAGTCTTTGTCCTCTTTTTATATATCATTGCATTTTGATATGACTCATTCCTCCGCTCTTCCAAGTCTTAAAGCTGAAATTTCCTATGCACTCTTGCATCATCCAAATTCATGTTGCATCTTCTGATAGCACAATATACTTTATGTTGTAATTCCTCTAGAAGATGACATGGTTTCCCAAACACTAGCCTATACGGTGACATCCCAATTGGCATTTTATATGCCATCCTATAGGCCCATAATGCATCTTCCAGTCTTACGCTCTAATCCTTCCTATTAGGCTCGATTTGAGACTCTAGCTTGCCTTTTGGTTTGGGGATGGTAAGTAGTGGAAAATTTATGCGTAATGTGATATATTTTGATTCCATCACCTTGTTGCAAAAGTGGGTTCTTCTATCACTAATGATTGCTTTCGATACCTCGAACCAAGAAAGAATGTTAGCCTTAACAAAATCTGTAACAACCTTTGCATCGTTAATCCTGGTGGCTTTGGCTTCTGCCCATTTAGAAACATAACCTACTGCAAACAATATATAAGGAAAGCCAAAATACAGAGGGAAAGGTCCCATAAAGTTAATGCCTCAAACGTAAAAAATTTCACAAAATAGTGAAGGAATTTGTGGCAACTGATCCTTACAAGACAAGTTACCTGACTGTTGTATCTATTTGCAGAAGGTATATGCATCTTTGAACAATGTTAGCCAGTAGAAGCCAGTCTCTAGAACTGTACAAGCCATTCTCTTCACTCCTAAATGTCCCCCGCACGCGTACGAATGGTAGAAGGCTAAGATTAATGATGTTTCATTTTTTAATACACACCTCCTAATAACTTCATCTGTGCAAATCCTCCAAAGATATAGGTCATCCAATACGTAATACTTTGCTTCACTCTATAGCTTATCCCTCTGAGCCTTTAGCAAACCAACAGGTAATTCGTTACTAACTAAAAAATTGATAATATCTGTATACCTTGATGTTGTTGCAATAACAAAAAATAATTACTCATCTGGAAAGGTTTCTCGTACAGGAATATCATCTTCTTCCTTAATCAATCAGCTGAGATGGTCCGCCACCATGTTTTCTGCCCCTTTCTTATCTCATATCTTTAAGTCAAATTTTTGAAGGAGGAAAATCCATCTGATCAGCCTCAGTTTTGATTCCTTCTTCCTGAGCAAGTATGGTAAAGTTGCATTATTAGAATAACAATCACTTTGGCACTAAGCAAATACGATCGAAACTTTTCCAAAGCAAAAACCATAGATAAGAGTTCTTTTTCAGTAGTTGAATAATTTAATTGTGCTATGTTTAGAGTCTTAGAAGCATATTAGATGGCATGCACTTTTTGTCATAAAACTGCCCCCATTACATAATCACTTACATTACATATGATCTCGAAGGGGAGGTTCCAATCTAGTGGTTGAATCACTGGTGGGGTGGTCAAAAGCTTCTTAAGTTTGTTGAATGCTTCCTTACACTTCTCGTCAAACTCACCTTCTTGGTTTGTTACAACGGTGATTCCAGACTTCTTTAGAACTACCTGAATAGGACTTACCCACTTATTATTGGAGATCGGGTAAATCACCCCAACATCGAGAAGCTTTAACACCTCCTTCTTCATAACTTCCATCATTGGAGGATTTAGCCTATGCTGAATTTGCCTGGTGGATTTTGCATCCTCCTCCAACAAAATGCGGTGTATGTAAATAGATGGGCTTATCCTTTAGATATCTGCAACATTCCACCTAATGGCCTTCTTATGCTTTCTCAACATTCGAACCAACCTCTCCTCTTGATTCGAAGTCAACTCCATCGAAATGACGACTGGTAGAGTTTGTTTATCTCCCAAATAGGCATACTTCAATTGTGTAGGTAGTGGCTTCAATTCCAATTCTGGTGCTTGCACATTAGAATGTAATAGCTTCTAATGAGATTAAGATAGTTTTATAGAAGCCAAATCATACCTTTTTGGAGAGTTTTCCAATGATTCCAGACAGGTCATCATTTCCATAAGCTCTTTTCCCATCTTAACATCAGTATTCACTTCTACATCCATATCCTCAGTCAAAACCACTTACAAATGATCCTTACAACTTAATTTAAACATTTTTTGTACCAAAAGATCAATCTAGGGACAGTAATTTTGGCCCGACCCGACCAATTTTTGGCCCGAGTTTGGCGGGCTGTGGGCGGCCCACGGGCCGACCATGGTCCACCGGGCCGGCCCACGGGTTGACCATGGTCCACCCGGGTCGGCCCACGGGATGACCATGGTCAGCCTGCAAGGGCCACGGGCCTGCCCGGCCCAGCCCGCGGCCTGACAAAAAGGCATCGTTTTGTATTTTTTATAATTAAAAAATATGAACGGGCCGGGTTTTGCCCGGCCCGCCGTTGGCCAACCTTGAATGAGGCCCGGCTGGGCCGGGCCGAGGCCGGGCCGGCCCATTGCCATGTCTAGATCAATCACATCAATAGAAAAACACAATGATCATCAGTAGGATGTTTTATCGGCCCGGCCCAGCCCGGCCCATTGCCATGTCTAGATCAATCACATCAATAGAAAAACACAATGATCATCAGGAGGATGTTTTATGGCACTGAAAATATTGAAATGAATCACTTCCCCATCAAATTCCATTATGAGGATTCCCTCAAAAACATCTATCTTAGTTTGAGCCATATTAAGAAAAGGTCTCCCCAATAAGATAGGTTTTAGATTACATAAAGTGTCATCATTCATATTCATAACATAGAAATATGCAGGAAATACTAACTTATTCATCTACGCCAAAACATCCTCAAAGACACTATCATGATAAGCATTAATGCGGTCAGTCAATTGTATTATCACACTCATTTCTTTCAAAGGACCCAATTTTTAAAAAGCATAAATAAAACGAGGCATCACATTAATCGAAGCACCCAAATCCAATAGAGCTCTATCGATCACAGTATTCCCAATTTTGCAAGGAATGTTAAACATACCTAGATCCCGACATTTTAGAGGCATCTTCTTTCTAAATATTGCAGACACAATCTTACCCATCATTACTTTTTCATCACCCCTCAGTTTCCTCTTATTTGTACATAGTTCTTTTAGAAATTTTACGTACCTTGGTATTTGCTTAATGGCCTCGAGTAGTGGTATATTGACTTCCACTTTTCGAAAAATCTCCAATATCTCTTTGTCCTTCTCCTCCTTGTTCAGTTTTATCAACTTGCTCAGAAAAGGTAGAGGATTAGTCTTAATAATATTGGGACTTTAGAAATTTACCTTGTACTTGATGACAGATTTTCTTCTTTTCCTAATTCCTTCTCAATCTCTTCCTTGGTAACAATCCTCGGGGGAGTCCTCTTGGGACCCTTAATCTCCTTTTCGCTCCTTAAGGTTATAGCACTGACATTCTTAGGGTTCACCTCGGGTTGGGATGATAGCTTTCCTCCAATTTGTGATTCGATACGATTTATCCTCACTACCATCTGACCCATTTGATTTTCCATGTTCTGTTGACGTGCTTTTTGGATTTGTTGTAAACCCTGTTGCAACTGTTGTTGCTGCATACTTTGTAATTGCTGCGTATCTTATTGAAATTGTATATTGTTAGCAGCAATATTCTTAATAAGTTCTTCTAAATATGTACCTAAAATGGAAGAAGAGGCTCCCTGTGCTCCTTGTTGCCTTGGTTGAAATCCTTGTGCCCCTTGCAGCCAATTCTGGAAGTAGTTCTATTGTCTATTCCCTTTGTAACTCAAGTTGGGATGATCCCTCCAACCTAGTTATATATCTGTGAATACGAGTTATACTGGTTCGGGAAGTTCTCACCTCCAGCGTTCACGTACTCTATACTTCCTTTTTGTAACGTCAGGCACTTATCAGTTGGATAGCTTATGTTTGAAGATATTCCATATACTTTCACTTGTGTCTATGCAACTACAATTTGTCTTATAAAAGATTTTTGTTCATCTAAATGATATTCGATAAATGAAGTATTAACCTTGTTTACTCGTCAAACATCATTGTGAATGCCAAATTATTGTGTGTTAGTGGCTATCTGCTAAAGTAGGATCCTAGCTTTAAGGAGAGTCTTCTCGCAAAGTGCCCCACCACTTGCTGCATCAACCAAACTCCTCTCCATCGATAGGAGTCCTTCAATGAAATATTGGATAAGAAGTTGCTCTAGTATGTTGTGGTGTGGACAACTAGCATATAATTTATTAAACCACTCCCAGTACTCGTAAAGAGACTCTCTGTTATGCTGCTTAATGCCACATATCTCTTTTCAAATACTTGCTGTCTTTGAGGCCAAAAATTATTTCTCCTAGAGTAATCTCTTCATCTCTAGCCAGGTATTTACGCTCCTAGCTAGTAGATCAAATAGTCAATTCTTTCCTGCATCTTTAAGTGAGAATGAGAAGGCTCTCAACATGATTTGCTCGTCGATAACTCTGTAAGGCTTCATGCTTAAACAAACTACATTGAGCTCTTTGAGATGCTTATGTGCATCCACACTTGCAAGACTATGAAAGTTAAATAATAAATGTATTAGTCTATATTTTGACTCAAAGATAACATGTTTAGCAAAATTGGAAAATGTTATGCATAATGGTCTTTGAGTTAAATTTGGTGCAACTAACTCCTTCAAAGTTCTCGAACTTGCCACTGTCTCTTCAAATTTCAATTCCAATTCTTCTACCAAAGTTGACCTTGCTTCCCTATGCAATCTTCGTAGTGTTCTCGTTCTTTAGATCAAGTTGCTCAATTTTTCTAAAGGAGATCTCGTAACTACCACCCACCATCAATCACAAACTTTTAAAAGTTAACAAATAATCAAAAAGAAACAAACATAAACAAATATATTCACAAAACACCAACTAAAATAAAATACGAAAATTAAACTGCCAAACTCCCTAGTAACAACCCCAAAATTGATGCAGCACGTGTCAAGTGCATTGCAAAATTTACTTGACTCTGCACACTAAAATTTGTAGTTATGGTGCGTCAGGATCGAATCCATAGGAAATGTTTAGTTGATTTCTGTAACAAAATTAATTGATACAAGGAAAATATAAAAAGGGGGTTTGGGGATTTTAATTAATTTAGAAAATAAAATCAAAGCAAACTATTGAAAACAAATTAAAACAAGCAATCGAAAATTATTAAAGTGTCCAATATGGGTAAGGTCTGGTTCTAAGGTCAATCTTGACCTAAACATGATCAAGCATATTCCATCTTCCTAATGTCTTTATAACTCTCTTCAGACCATTGATATGAGACTAATAGAATGCTCTACTAATCCCGATTTTCTCTTAGGTTGTGTTTAATGAAGTTACGATCATTAATTAAACCTAACTACCGAATAACCTAGGATATGATCTCTAGATTCAATTTAGCAGCTGCATTACGAAGTGGAAAGCAATCAATATAGGTAGTAACCTCACACGTTCAGGTTTTTTAACCTAAGTTATGTTATTCCTAACAATTTACGATCATTAGACGCTATTAAAAACATAAAATTTAACGATTACAGATTATAATTCAACATTATAACAATAGATTCGAAATAGATTAATAAAAATAATGTATTAAGATTGTCTATCTGAAACTTGATTCAATCAACTCAAACAACATAATGATTCGAAAAGAAATTACAACATTAATATGATTGAATCTCTTAACCTTAAGTTGGCATCGATATCCTCGTTGAATCGATGTCAAAACTTAGCCTTCCATCTTAATCTTCAAGCTCTAACAATTAGCCTTTATAGCCTCCATTGATGTTGAAAAATGAAGAGAGAATAGATGAAAAATAGTTGCTGTCCATTGCTGTCTTTGTTGTTCCTCCTTCCCCACTATGAAAACTGATGAGAAGATGGTGATGAATGGCTTCAATGGGGTTTCAACTGTTGTCTCCTTGTCTAACCATCACTGATTTTATTGCAACCAAAAAGGATAAAATGCATTAGCTGTTGTATTTCTTTTCTGCCCACAAAAACTCTCTCCACAGTGTTTTTATTTATTTGAAGTTAATAAACTAGTGTTTAGTTCTCTTTAGATTTGACCTGATTCTACGACTACCACAAGAAGTTAGAGAATTGGAATTAATTTTGGGGGCTTTGATAACTAGATCAATCATTGAAGCGACAATTTAGAGGATGTTATTAAAGTAATCTTAAGAGCAAGAGATTGTTTTGATAATAGGTATTTTCATATTTGAAACTGAAAGTTTACTG
This sequence comes from Erythroxylum echinodendron, assembly GCA_027575705.1. NCBI lineage: Eukaryota > Viridiplantae > Streptophyta > Magnoliopsida > Malpighiales > Erythroxylaceae > Erythroxylum > Erythroxylum echinodendron. The sequence continues at coordinate 20,785 of JANZXR010356063.1, forward strand.
TTCATTTCAATCAAACATTCTATATAATACCACCGCTTTCTCGTCTTCTTTACCGTATCACCATACAGATCATATACAATCCTGCACCGAAATAATCAGGATGAGCCAAATGGATAATGACATAGAGACACAAGTTGTTCTTGAGACAGAAACTTGAGTCCCCCAAATCCTAGATAGTCACCCAGCAAAAAAAGTTCGCAATCGAAATAGAAAGGAAGACCCACCTCCACCAGAGAAATTCTCATACCGTGCAGCAGTCATAGGCACACAGGGAAAGGCTAAGGCTAAACCGGTATCACAGCGGCCACCTGAGGCTCAAATCGAAGCAGAGGAGGGCAATATAATACTCTGGCCAAGTGAATCTGGAGGTAGCATTACCCTCTCCACATCTGTAACACCCCACTTCCGCCGAACCCGAACCCGATATCGACAGTAATATCCGAATCCGTGCCCCGCGAGGGTGGCTTGTCACATCACTTAATACATCACTTAGCACTTAACAAAAGTCGGTATGAATTTTTTAAAAAAAAAAAAACTCTTTTACACTTATCACTTATGTGTGATCACTTTTTCTTTTCAAAAACACTTTGTCTATTTAAACAGAAAGCGGA
>JANZXR010356140.1:0-21382 GCA_027575705.1 Erythroxylum echinodendron
TATACACAAGAAGGGGGGTTGAATTGTGTATTCTTTTTGTGAATACAAAATCTTTAATATATCTTGTTAAGAACTTCTCTAACTTGTTAAAAGAATATCTCAAAAGTTATACAAAAATAGTTATGTAGTTAAATCGCAAATAACTTGAATATACTTGTCTAAAAACAAAATAGAATAAGTTGAAAGGATAGAAGATAGACGCTGCGATTTTTATACTGGTTCACCCCAAACCATGAGCTACGTCCAGTTCTCAGAGTTCTTCTGAGTTTTCTCTATACTTCAACAAATTTACAAATATTCCTTCTTCCCTTCCAGAGCCTCTTCAGGTCTCTTACATAAAGTATTCTTTCTGCAATCTTAGCCGCTCCAGGCTCTTAGCCTTTTCTTTCTCTCACTAGAAAGATATTGTGAGTTTTTGTTACAGTAAAGTTTGCTCTCTAGTATCACACTTTTGAATATAGAATTTTTCTTTTCTAAGTAAACACTTGAAAGCTCAAAAATCAATAATGAATCAATCTTCGACTACGACTAGTATATATAGCCTAAGTCTCCAACTGCTTCTTGATTCTTGATAACTGCTTCTTGATTCCTGTAGAACCCGTTATTCAGTTGAGTTTTATAACTAACTCTAACTAACTAACTGTCCGACATGCTAGCGTATCTTCATCTTTGTATCGTCTGTGTTTTCCTCTTCTTCTGTGTTTTCACTTCTTCTGTGTTTTGCGCTTCTTCTGTATTTTCTAATTCTTTTGTGTTTTCTACTTCTTCTGTGTTTTGCACTTCTTCTGTGTGTTCCGCTTCTTCTGTGTTTTCCACTTCTTCTGTGTTTTCCACTTCTTCTGTGTTTTGTGCTTCTTCTGTGTTTTGTACTTCTTCTGTGTTTTCTACTTCTTCTGTGTTTTCTGCGCTTCTTCTGTATTTTCACTTTTTCTGTGTTTTCACTTCTTCTATGTTCTTCTGCACACTTAACACACTTATCAAAATAGCTCATTTATTTCTAATATTATTATTATTTGATTGTCACCAAAATTAATAACCGTAAAGTCCTCTTGACTTAATAAGAACTCTTATCCAGTGGATTTTTTACAGTACTATAAAAGTGCGTAAAGATTTTGGGAAGGCCACTCCTTGGAATCCCACCTTCCTCATCTGAAACATATTATAATGAGATGAAAAACTTGTTAAGAATAAACATCATAAAAAAACTCTTAGGCAAGCCTAGCATAATATAAAGTTATCAAGGATGACAATAGATGTGGAAACCCAATTTGATGGCAGCAAGTCTAAATAGCAACACCTTTATAGTGATGTCCTCAACTCCATCAACAACTACTATTCTAATAGGAGAAGCCACTTTATCTGAATCCATATAAAGCTCTTGGATAGCTTGCAAGGAATTCTTAACTAACTCAAATACCATAAGGTGCAAGTGTGTTGGAACATAGCTCTTACACAGGTCAAAATCTAAGGCATTATGCATAGGCAATAAGAAAGCAAATTTCCTAACTGCTTTCTACACTGCTAAAATGAAAGCAATTGAATGCAATAATGTAAGATGCAAAAATAAAAACAAATTAGTGAGTTAACAGAAAAATGTTTAAGAGAGAGGCATAGAAGAAGTAATTGAAGTTACAAAGGAAAACACAAATAAAAGAAATCCAACTTACGGAAATGTAGACTTGGGATCCCCATAGATAGTAAAACCAGGTGCACTTCGATACTCTCTTAGGAAAATAGCATGGGCATCCTCACTAGCATTTTGTGCTACTTCAAGTGGAGACATTTTTGTATCGATATAACCTACACAATAAGGAGGGGGATTCAGATTGTGCAACTCCACATGCTATTCTGAGCATCATTCAACACCCAAGAGCATAGTGAGACTTTATAAGTCCATAGAAGCAATCAATACCAGAAAGGAAAAGCAATCAGTTATATTCAGAAACAAAAAAGAAGTTAAAACTAACCAATAAGCATTCTAATTCCAATTCTTGACATGTAAAAGCGATCCAGAAATTGATGAATCTCAATCAGATCCTCGTATAAGCTTGGATTCATTCCTTTCATTAACTAATAAATGCCTAAAGCCATTGTTGGGACCACATTGTTGTGTGTAACCTTAATTGCTTTTATCATTTACGTAAATTCTCTCCCATCACTTACATCTTTGATATCAAGAAAAGATCTCAAATCATAGAAAGAATCCAGATACCAGTCTTGGACCTTAAATGAAAGTTAATCAGAATTAGTTTGCAGGTAGAGAAAAAAATTCACTATATACCGTGGACTAATTAAATTCTTAACTAAAAACAAAAAAAACCTTTTTGGATCAGATCATGCTAGCGGATCCCTAACATTGCTAAAGGACCATTAGTAAAATTGATGCTTGTCATAGCAGGTGAAACTGAAAAGAGTACTAGAAACCAAGTTAGAAGTACGCAGCTAGGGGTTTGCTCCTAGAACATATAAGGATTGAAAATGGCTTCGCACTTGAAAAACAAGTAAAACAACCCTTTACTAAAATAAAAAGAAAAACAAATGATTTGCTAATTGCGATGTAAATATTGAATGGTAATATAATTGGCGAATAATCAAGGTGGGCCAAAAACTGGGAAGAAATAAGATCAAAGAGTAATCCCTAACCACCTCTCTTCTATAGGAAGAGACCGCAGATTCTAAACACATGCATTATGTTTTAGAATGGAGACCTTGAGAAGTAATAGAGTAAGTAAGAAATCCAAGTGTATTATATTAATTATGGTCAACTTGCCTTAATCCCCACTTTTGTACGAGCCAAAAAGAAAATTTCCTTCTTCATTACATTCAAGAAGAGAGAATAAACTAAGATTTAAGAAACCCTAACTCCTATTGATATTCATTTAGTATATATATACTAAGGACGAATGGGATGGACGAACATGAAATCCATCCCATTCATCCATTTAATCTGACGATTGGATTCTATCAGGTCTGGAATATGCGCCTTGTCGACACTTTTTTTCATATAACGACTCTTTTGATTCTGAAGACATTAAAAGATGGAACTGTTAAGTCCATATATGCAAAGCCTAGTAAAGATTAGACAAGTTCTTTTACCCCAGGGGTATATTTATGACCTAGACCGTATTTTCATATGAGGAAGGTAAAGCTAGTCCTCTAATCCATTATTTCAAATTTAACAGAGATCCAGTTTATGTTAGCCATAATTGTGGACATTTTTAAGGGATGTTGACCCATCTGTGTGCGAACCCGATTGTGAAGTCTGTCTCAACCCTGAGTCAGATAGTGACGATGATGATGATTGTAATCGAAGACGAAGGAGGAAGAAGTCTAAACTTTTTTGTATGCCTTCGAAACAATATCATCCATAGAAGGATGATTCTGATCCAGATGCTGGAATCCTCATATCTTAAAAATTCAGCAAAACTTTTGATGAAGATCTAGATGCTGGAATCACCAGATCTCAAGAATTCAACAAATCTATTGGTCTAACTAATGAAAGATCCAGACTAAGATCTCTACGAGAGATGATGAAATCTTCTAGCTATTACATAAAGCCAACAATTCCTGTTATGAATCCTACTCATATTCCGTGCATGATGGCGTTACCTCTATATGAGGAAGACTTTCGTCCATTACACAGGAGTACAGATGGATCAACGATGGTTATCTCTAGCTCATACATCTGAGTGTAAGGAATAATTTCATAAGGTACACTTGTCTCTAATCCATCAGATGAAGTTCTGAACTGGAAAACATCAAATGCAGTAGCTCAGAATAGAGTTTTTAGAAGAATTGATTCTAAGCTTAAGGGAATCAGCCTACAAACATATGTTAGTCATCAAAGAATTGACACAGTCTCTAAGCAGATCCAACAAATGTATCAATCTTATAAAACTCAGGTCAAATAACTTGATGCTGAACTTTGGCACTATATTGACATACATTATATGGGTCTTGAATTTAACAACAAACGTAAAAAAAATCGAGAAGATACAAGGAATTGTGTGACAAATGAAAGCTGATATGCAATCTGCACAGTCTAAATCTGTATATGGCTCATCCCCTTCAGTATTTCCACATTCATAGCTAATATATGCTTCTCTTATATATCAGAAGTATCCAGAGGAAACTGACTATTCAAAGGTATTCAAGTTTAACTATCCTTTGATTAAGAAGTACGTACATCTTTAGACAGATTAAGCAAAATAGTTAGCTAAAGCGAAGCTAACAAGGTCAAAATCTAAGCCTAAGCTTGTAAAGGTTCCTGAGCCATCACCTTCATACACAAAACCTAAACTAGTTAAACCGTTACATATCCATACTCCTCCTACTTCTCGACGGAAGTCTCATTCTTCTACCTCTACTGAGAAGGACAAACCACCCATGACAGAGTTCATCGCAACTCTTGAGACTATGACTGCAGTAGAACAATCTTCTCAATCTAATCAATTAGACAAATCATCAGACACTTACACTAGAGCCTCAGAAATCTTTGAAAAAACTACAACAACTTTTGAGTTATCATCTGAGTAAATTGTTGAAGAATCAGAAGACAGTTTACCCTAGCTAGCTGATCTATCAGAATTAGTATAAGTTTTGATGACTTCGCTTGAACCAACTGAAGTTGATATTGAACCTGAGATTAGTGAAGTGGAATCCATCGATACTGAACCTTTTAGACCTACATCAGCACCACATGTTGAGCCAACTGCATAGGTTAATACACAAACCAAGCCTTCTTCAGGTCCTTGGTTTACTTTTGATGATCTTTCACCAAAGAAACGGAGAGATCAACTATATGAATTTGGTGCATGGATAGATCTACAAATGAACAGACCTAATCATCCTTTACTAGATATTTTGTTCGAACTCACTTCCCGTTTCACTGGTACTTTGTAGAATGGTGGCAAAGTATTTCTGAATACCAACACAAGTAGTATATCCAATTCACTATAGCCAGAGCTCTTTTTGGAATTATTCATAAGGAATTCATTTGTAACTTTCAACTGGTTGATAAATAGATTCGTCAGGAGTATTTTACAATGAAATAATGTTCACTTGACAAGCGTGATAGGTAGAAGCATTACAAACATATGATGGAAAGGAACTATATTTTTTATGGATGGAATGATGTTAATCTTCGATATACTTTTATCTCATCCTTTCCAGATCAACTACAACTAGAGTTACAAAGGGCCATAACTTCTTTGCAAAGAGATATGGCTAATATATCTCTTGGAGAAATCTACCAGCTTGATCTCGCTTCTCTTGATAAGTTGTGTGAGCAATATGCCTTATTCAAGAATATCATTAAAGGTGGTCCTATTCTCAAACAGGCTTGCAAGAAGCCTTATCTTCAAATCAAGTGTAAAGAAAAAAAGACTTGTAAGTGTCATGGTAAGAAGAAAGCTCATTTTCAATAAGTCTACCATAGAAGAAAAGTCCACAAGACACCTGAAGCTGACAAAACTTATAGCAAAAAGGGAAGATTTATGCAGTTCTTTAAGAAATCCTCTCATCGATAGAAAGCTGATCAGTGTTTTCTCTGTAAACAACCAGGACATTTTGCACGTACTTGTCCTCACAAAAAAAATGTTATTGTTGAAGCAAATTGAATCTATTATGCCTATTCATCCTTTCAACAACTTTGAAGATCTTATTGAAGAACAATCTCAAGAAGATGAGGACAATAAGTTTGTTGTTTCTATTACTACTATAGATGAAGAATCATTAGATGATTCTCTATCCATGCTAAAGCAGTAGACCTATATGAAATTGGATCATACACCAGTTCAAAGATCATATTTCTAGATCCAACTCTTTTTACAAGATAAATATGATAGACCAATCAAAGCTATCAGTATGATCATAAATCCCAACATATTATCCTCTGAGTCTTGGACATCACATGATGAATACTTTACTGTTGCAGATGGTAATTCATTTAAGATCGGGCATATTACAAAGAGATAGATCATAATTTGATTCTTTCTATAATGTACAGTTTGGACAAGCAATCTACCTGACCCAGATATTCTCATTGGCATGGATGTATACAGTAAAGCCTCACCTTTACAGATCCTACTCACAGGCCTCAGGTATCGATCATTTTTTAGTTCATACACTGACATCAAGAAGGTTCAACTACTTTTGAAGCAAAACCTCATAGATCTTAAATAGTCAGATAAGTCCTAGCAAGTCTCCAATGTTCATCAACGTCTTAAGCAAAAGTGCTGTAATAAGAGATTATACATGGAAGCATATTCTCCATACATATCCACTTTGCTCAGACAACTTCCTCCTTAGCCTCTTGATCATATTTCTGCACAACACTTATCCTAATTGTTTAGACATAATCTAGTGGCAGGATATCCTGTATCCATATGCAATCTACATCGTCAGCATCTACCATAGCCACCAGATATTTTTTTTTCACTATAAACATCTTCGTTCTCCTCCACAAGGTATATCTTTTAAGGTCTTTGCTTTTCCATTCATTATGGCTAATCACAATCTTTCTGTTATTACCAAAAAATACTTTCCTCTAATAACTAGTATACCTACGAGTGTTTCTGAAGTAGCTTTTCTTGGTCGCATGAGTTTGTTTTATTATTTGCATATGTTTTTTAGTGAAGCTAATTCTCTTGGTAGTCCCATAATGTTCAATCTCAAAGCACCATACCTTAATGTGGCTTTCCTTCATGATCCTCTTTCTGAAAACGCATTATGGTATCTTTGGGCACTTTTTGCCGTTTATGCTTGTGCTATCACTATATCTCCTCCTCAGCTCTACTAACATCTCTATGATAAAAATAATGCAAGTTATTCGTTATAGACATTTCTCGAATAGCTCCAACCATATGATCAATGGAAGCAACAATGTTCTATTGTCATTTCCTAACATCGTCTATAGAAAGCCTCTGTTAGACTACAATCTACACATTGCTTCTTTATACTTAATCGTCCATATGAAGAAACTTATACTAGAACCCTTTACACTGAGCAACGTGTCCAGTTTTATCATACTTCATTATATTGGCCAAGACATCAAGACAATGTGCTCCTATCTCTTTGAGATTTTCTGAAAGGGATAAATCATTTTCCTGAGACACCAATCATCTCCTCTTCTATTGGACCTTATCTCGGTGAATTTGTTCCTGGTGAACCAGAAGCATCAGAAGTTGACATACCAAGTTCCAATAGTCTTCAATATGACACAGAAGAAATAGTCTCAGACATTGCAGGACCTTCTCAGCCTAATAACTCTATCTTCCAAGATGCTCAAGATCCTAATGAGGATAATTATAATGAAGATGAGTTAAATCACTTCCTACATGAACTTCACAGATGTGAGCTCAGTCCCTCTAAAAGACGAAAGACTTCTCCAAATCATTCTAACAACTCAAGTCATCCAGAATTTTCGTCCAATTTGCAATAATGGCATGAACCAATCCGTGACATCTAGTGCAACACGTGCCTTCATTATGAGATTTGTTTTTAGGAGTTTGTCTTTTTCCTTGAGTGTTTTGATGAAGAATAAACGTTGTGACCCACAAACCACTATTCTAAATTCCTTCTTATCTTGTTACTGTTTGCTTTTAGAAAAGTAGATTCCTTTTTAAAGTAGCTTTGCTAAAGAGTAAGGATTGTACTTTACTTTTCTAAAGTTGTAATGAGTATGTCTCTAGGTAGATTTACATTTGTACCCCTTTCTTCGCTTATAAAAGTAAGGCTTCTCTTCCATTGTAATCAAACCTAGTTAAAGATTAGTAATATGAATATGGGTTTAAGTGTTTCTCTCTAAGTTCTTCCTCTCCTGAAAGCTTGAGTCTTGAGTGCATGTTACTATCAGTCTTGATATAGAGACAAGTATGCTCTACACTAGCCTCTTATGAGGATCTTATGTATCAGAAAGTCTAAGACAATCCATGACTATGCTTCTAAACAATTATGCTATATGAGATTAGAACTAACGAGGAAAGAGAGTAGATACTGTGTGAGTAAGATTCCTAAAAAGAAAGATGAGAGTTGTATGCCCGTGGAGAGAGGCTTTGTTGTCTCGGCCATCATACCTGGAACCTGCAAAGTTAGTAGTCTACAATCCACCTTGGAGTATCATATGATCTCCTGTTAGGTCTTGTTTGAAGGACGGTGTTGTACACCTGGACCCTAAAGGGCACATAGGGAAAGGATATGTCCTAGATGTACTAGTATGTCCTAGACATACGACAACACCATCCTTTAAACAACACCATTCTTAAATAAGGCATGTTGGTCACACAACTTATTAAGAGAAGCGAGAGCATGCTCGTAGATTTCTCCAAGAGATATATTAGCCATATCTCTTTGCAAAGAAGTTATGGGCCTTTATAACTCTGGTTGTAGTTGATCTAGAAGGGATGAGATAATAATATATTGAAGATAAACATCATTTCATCCATTCAAAAGATAGTACCTTTCCATCATACATTTGTAATGCTTCTGGATATCACACTTGTCAAGTGAACAACATTTTATTACAAAATACTCCTGAAGGATATGTTTATCAATTAGTTGGAAGTCACCAATGAATTCGTTATGAATAATTCCAAGAAAAAGCTACGACTATAGTGACTTGGATATACTGCATGCGTTGATATTTAGTAATACTTCGCCACCATTATCGTAAAGTACCAGTGAAACGAGAAGTGAATTCAAACAAAATATGATTAGGTCTGTTCATCTGTAGATCTATCCATACACCGAATTCATGCAATCGATCTCTCCATTTCTTTGGTGAAAGATCATCAAAAGTAAACCAAGGACCTGAAGAAGGCTTAGTCTGTGTATTAGCCTGTGCAGCTCGCTCAGCTTGTGGTGCTAGTGCAGGTCTGAAAGGTTCAATACCTGTGGATTCCGCTTCACTAATCTCATGTTCAATATCAACTTTAATTGGTTCAGGCATAGTCATCAGAACTTGTGCTAAGTCTGATAGATCAGCTAGTTGGGCTGAACTATCTTCTAATTCTTCAGTAATTTGCTCAGATGATGACTCAGAAATTGTTGCAATTTCTTTAAATGTTCTAACGGCTCCAGAGTAAGCGTCAGATGATTTGTCTAATTGATCAGTTGTTCTACTGTAGCCACAATCTTAAGAGTTACGATGAACTCTGTGATAGGCACTTTATCCTTCTTAGTAGAGGTAGAAGGATGAGACTTCCGTAGAGAAGTAGGAGGAGTATAGATCTGTAACGGTTTACTCCGCTAATTAACTGGTTCAGATTTTATGTATGAAGGTGATGGCTCAGGAACCTTTTCAGGCTTAGGCTTAGATTTCGACCTTGTCGACTTTGTTTGAGCTACCTGTTTTACTTGAGCTGTCTGAGGATGTTTACTTCCTAATCAAAGGATAGTTTAACTTGAATACCTTTAAATAGTCAGTTTCCTCTAGATACTTCTGATACGTAGGAGAAGAATATACCAGTTGTGTATGTGGAAATACTGAAGAGGATGAGCCATATACAGTTTTAGACTGCACAGATTGCATATTAGCTTCCATTTGTCGCATAGCTCCTTGTATTTTCTCAATTTCTTTACATTCATTGTCGAATTCAGGACCCATATAATGTATTTCAATATAGTGTCGGAGTTTAACATCAAGTTATTTGATCTGAGCTTTGTAAGATTGATACATTTGTTGGATCTGCTTAGAGACTACGTCAACTTTTTGATGAGTAGCGTAGGTCTGTTAACTGATTGCCTTAAGCTTAGCATCAATTCTTCTAGAACTCTATTTTGTGCTACTGTATTTGACGTTTTCCAATTCAGAATTTCATCTAATGGATTAGAAACAAGTGTTCCTTATGAAGTCATTCCTAAAGCTCAGATGTACGAGCTAGAGATAACCCTCATTGATTCATCGGTACTACTGTTTAATGAACGAAAGTCTTCCCCAGATGGAGGTAACGCCATCATGCACAAAATAGAAGTAGGGGTCATAACAGGAACTGTTGGTTTTGTGTAACAACTAGAAGATTTCAGCATCTCTCATAGTGATCTTGGTCTGGATCTTTTTTAGTGAGACCAATAGATTTGCTAAATTCTTGAGATCTGATGATTCAAGCATCTGGATCTTCATCAATAGATTTGTTGACTTTTTGAGATCTAAGGATTCTAGCATCCGGATTAGAATCATCCTTCTATGGATGATATTGTTTCGAAGGAATACAACAAAGTTTAGACTTTTTCTTCCTCCTTTGTCTTTGATTACGATCATCATCATCGTCACTATCTGACTCAGGGTTGAGACAGATTTCACAATCAGGTTCGCACATAAATGGATCAACATCCCTTACAAAATGTCCATGATGATGGCTAACATAAACTAGATCTCTATTAGATTTAAAATAATGGATTAGAGTACCAGATTTACCTTATATGAAAAAATGGGTTGATTCATAAATATACCCCCGGGGTAGAAGAACTTGCCGAATCTTCACTAGGTTTTACATAGATGGACTTAACAGTTCCATCTTTTAATGTCTTCAAAATTGGAGGAGTCGTTGCATAAAAAGAGTGTCCATGAGGCACGTGGAACACCTTTTTGTAATTAGCGATCGATTCAGTAGGCATCAACTTTTCAAGCTCAACTACTGGTAGTTGCTTTGAGATCTGAAATGTAGTAGTATGATCATTTGAGCGATCAGGAACTATGTAAAGACAATCCGAAGTAGAATTTGAAAAATTGAGGTCCATAGTATGATTCTGCAGATAATAGATTATTTGGTGATGTAAAGTAGTCATGATGGTTGTAGGATTTTGATCTGCTCCAGTGATCTAAATCTGAACTTACAGTCATTCAAACAAAGTGGGATCATCCAACCTGATGGTGAAATCAGGTGCTATCATTAGTATGACACTTTAATTGTTGAGAGTAGTCAGCAAGGTACCAATCAAGGTATTTTGGTACGTTGTGTAGGTAGTGTCTAGAAGAAATATCCTGGCTATATCAGGCATTCCCTTTCTTCCATAAGGTCTGAAAATAAGACGTATAGCCCTCTACATGAAGATGTGTATGGTTGTGTTCTCTCCAAAGAGTGATCAACTCCTTTGGTATTTCAAGCTTCACGTATTGCTCTGTTGTCGTAGATCTGAGATCACACTGTTTCAATTTGGAACTCTGGATGATTTCCTTGACTCTAAGATGTGAGGTAGACAAGATGGTACAAATACTCCTTACCCAAAAATGACCACGAGAATATATACTCTATAGACTCAACAAAAATTAAGAAGACTCACAAATACGATTTTCTATAGGAACATGAGTAATTTCTACTAGGTTTTCTATTTTATTAGATAACACACGCTTAACACTAGAAGGTAAACTAGACATAAACAAACTAGAAGATAAATGAACAGGGGTTGTGAGACAGTATTTCCAGATCTTATGGTTCTCTCCTTACTTACTAAGTCCGTAACTGAGATACAATGTTACTTCTTGTCTTGATATGAAGATTATTGTGAACACCGCCATAGATGATGATGTCTCACTGCTGACCAAGATTCGATGATGGCTCTGATGCCACACTGGGCAAGAAGCGACAGTTGGTGAGTCTTTGTTGAGTCTGTGCAGTGTATATTCTCATAATCGTTCTTAAATAAGGAGTATTCGTACCATCTTATCTACCTCATGTCATCTAGAGTTCTAGATTAGAATAGTGTGGTCCCAGATCTATAACATCAGAACAATACGTGAAGCTTGAGATACCAAAGAAGTTGATCTCTCTTTGTAGAGAGCACAACCATACACTTCTTCATGTAGGGGCTATACACCTTGTTCTCATACTTCATAGAAGAAAGGGAATACCTGATATAGCCAAGATATCTCTTCTAAACACTGCCTACATAACGTGCCTAAAATGCCTTGATTGGTACCTTGCTGACTACTCTCAACAATGGAAGTGTCATACTAATAAAAGCACTTGATTTTAACATCAGGTTAGATGATCCCACTTTGTTTGAAATATTATAAGTTTGGATCTAGATTATTGGAGCAGATTAAGATCCTACAACCACCATGGATTCTTTATATCACCAGATGATCTATGGTTTGTAGAATCATGCTATGGACCTCAATTTTCCAAATTCTACCTTAGATGCTCTTTACATAGTTGCTAATCACTCAAATGATCAGACTACTATTATTTAGATCCCGAATGTAACACACCACTACCATAGGACATATGATCGAAATTTGTGAGAATATTTGAGCACATACCCTACGGGAATGGCATGTTAGAGCAGTCACATTCACTTACTATGGCATCATACATATTAAAAGTAATCACGATTGCATTGTTTTAAACAAAAGATTCTACATAAAATTAAAACTATACAAAGTACTCTATCTAAAATCCTCAGATGACAGATGACCAGTTAAGCCATATCTTGATCTAAAATGGACAGTACTAAACTTCAGTTAGCTTGTTCTACTAGCAAGGTCTCCTTCTAGTACCTAAAAATCAATATTGCAATTTTAATGAGTTTTGTGAACTCAGTGAGTGAACTATCATCAATGTGTTCACTCAAAACAGAGCACATATACATCAATGAATAACATTCAGCTCAATCAAAGCAACCCTTCATTTAGAGCTATAACTTATATTTTACAATTTGCATCATAATAAAAGAAGCGTTTAAAAATGCTATCACTTTTTAAGTCATTCCAGAAGTACGTTCTGAATGCAAGAATATCATATAATTATTTCAGAATGTAACACTCATTTATCACAATTCGTCATATCACCATCAAAGTCATAAGTATTTCTCAATATCAACACAGCACAGTTCAACATTCATTTGCAATCAATATCATGAACACATTTAAAGATACAAATGCAAATGCAAATGAGACTCATTCCATTTTAACTTTGTTATGACTGAGTGCCTATTTCACTGTCCCGTATCCGTTATGGATGCCAAGCTCTTTTTAGTACTATCCTGTATCCGTTATAGATACCAAACTCATTAGTCATTGAGCCTGAGGATCTGATGGGCATAACTGAGCTTAAAGCTCTTTTTACGTTGGCTACTCTAGTCACAACTCCTTTATGTGAACATGCATAATGTAATGGAGCATAATAGTTCACATAATAAATCATCGATCACTTTCAGTCAATGGGCACATTCAATTTTCACAGTTCATCGGATCTAAGTCCTGTATTCAACATTCAATGAAGCATCACTTATTCCATTCACGTTCACATTCACATTCACATTTATCATCGGACATTGTTCCAGCACTCAATAATAATATCAAATAACACTTAGTCAAATTCACATACAATGAACACTTCTAATACAGTTCCGAATAATGGTCTCGTAGGCCAATTGATGTCTGGAATTATCACACTCAAACTAGTAATATTTCAATATATAAAAATTAAATAAGAGTAATTCAAGCATAGTGAGGTACATCTAAGTCAATTTACTACACATATAATTCAAAAAGAAAAACACATATAATTGAGTTGACACATCTAGGTTAACTCACAGTTTACTCCAAATAACTTATTGCCTAAATGTCCCAGCAACGTCTGGATGTGCTCGATCTATTTGCTCCCCTATAATAAGCAATCACACATTTACACATTACTTCTTTGCACCTATCACAAAAGTACTCACTTATGCAAATTTGTATGTGTTATATATGATGTATGTTCGATGACAATTTCGAATATATCTCCTAAATTCACATCTCAAGATCATTCACATTTCATAACCCAAATATATCTAAATTGAACTTAGGTTTAAACCTCAATTGAACAAGATTATTCTGAGTTCATCATTCTATCATTCACCAAAGTTATTCAAGCATTAAAGATCACCAACATCTATTTTATCAATCATCTTTATTTAATACACAACATTCATCTTCTTGAACCACTTTATCCATCATAGGACCCCTTTCATTCGTATATCATTACCAATTTTCCAGATTTGAACACCTAAAGTATAAAAATTCATTCTCAAATTTACATTCTCAATCATTATCTTAAACATATCACTCATTTATTTACTTGTTCAAGCATCATTCTAGGTTTAATTCAAGCTTCATTCAAGCCCTAAAGCATCATAGAAAAGCACCTACCAATTTGTTGTTCCAAACTATACCTAAAAGAAGCATATTTGATGTTTAATCAATTCCCATGATTGTGGACAATTTCCCACAGACGTGGGATTTGTTGGCAGAAACTTTCTGCCTTCATTAGGCATTCCCATTTTCCAATTTTTCCGACTCTATTTTTAGGTCAGTTTTGTATGACAATTATAACCTAGAAAATGAGGTATTTAGGCAACAACTTCTTCTAAAAGAATGTTCCTATATTTCTTAAGTTTCATACGAAATAAAAATCATTCAATTTGGTTCATGCTTTTATGAGTTATGCTTAACACTGTGCACATTCAAAATTTTGGCTAGTGCATGATTGAAGAATTAGTGCACTCCAACTTGTAAAACTCATATCTCTCAATTCTTATATCTAAAAATTACAAACTTTATACCAATAGAAATATAAGAGAATAAGATAAAACTTTTATGAGGAAAACTTTATTTTATTCGGCCTAAATTAATACAGTTTAGTCGATAAAAATAGGACACAATTTCAGTCAAGGGTAGTACTACAGCCTATTCCAAAACTCAAATACAAGCTAAATTTCGAAACCCTTTGAGATAAAATTCAAATTTAATTCCTTCATGAAAATTGTATCCATATGTCTCTAGTTTAATATGATTTAAAAATCATCCCATTTGGATAAATAGAGTTCAAAATATAGCTAAAATAATGATGCCTATATAGTGGAGACTCTATGGCTAACATATTCCAGCACACCTTAAACACCATTATCACAACTAATCCACCCTTAAACAATCACCAAAATCTTACTATCAAAGCAAACCATAAAGAAAAACATGTTACTTACATTTTTATCTCAAAACTTCCTCAATCTTCAAGCTAACTATCCTTCCAAGAAAGCAAGGACAAGGTATATTCCAAGAACAAGATGAAGACAACTAGACTTTGGAGTGGCTAGGTGTAGGATTTTGGGCAAAACTCAAAGTGCTAGGGCTATGTATGTGTGAGTCATTGGTGAGGGAGATAGAGAAGATACATGTAACAAGAACAAAAGCAAAATAGTCTTTCAAGTGTGAAAAATCGTGGGTGTAGGTGTGTGGAGAGAATATAGACACTTATCATGACAATTGTCATATTAAGATCCAAGCCATATGTCTCATCCTTCAACTACCAATTGTCACTTAATGTTTAGTCCATTTGTCACTCAACTATACCACCATTTGTCACTCATCTATTCTAACCATTTGTCACCCAATTAGCTAGCCATTTGTCACTTATTTCCAGTGCCACGTGTCACCATTTCATAGGCCTAACAACCTAAAATTTCATGTATCAATTGGCTTTACCATTTAACATTTTTCCTAAACTAAATGCATATAACACTCCATAAATCACCTAATTGTAACAATAAATTCCCAATTCACTAATTTTAATCCATCCAAAAATAAAATTCTAGACATAAATAACATAATCTTGCAATCACATCATGCTTATTTAAAATCTTTCATACCCTGGAATTAGTCAATTGAGTGCATATACTATCTTTGTAACGAGTACCAAAATACAATTCGTGTATGAGTGCTAATGTTATGCATCTATATGCAATGCTTAATCTAGGATTCTAACCTTAAGCAAGTTCTAAAGACCGGACATTACACTGAAGCAACTACTTGCAGTAGAGCTTGAAAAGTTGATGCATACTGAATGGATCATCAACTACCAAATAGTGTTCCACGCACCTCATCGACACTCTTTTCATGCAACGACTCCCCCGATTCTAAAGACATTAAAAGATGGAGATGTTAAGTCCATCTATGCAAAGCCTAGTGAAGATTCGGTAAGTTATTGTACCCTAGGGGGTATATTTATGATCCAGCCTATATTTTCATATGAGGAAGGTAAATTTGGTCCTCCAATCCATTATTTCAAATCTAACAGAGATTCAGTTTATGTTAGCCATCATCATGGACATTTTGTATGGGATGTTGACCCATTTATGTGCAAACTCGATTGTGAAGTCTGTCTCAACCTTGAGTCAGATAGTGACAATGATGATGATCGTAATCGAAGATGAAGGAGGAAGAAGTCTAAACTTCATTGTATGCCTTCGACATAATATCATCTATAGAAGGATGATTCTGATCTAGTTGCTGGAATCCTCAGATCTCAAAAAGTCAACAAATTTGTTGATGAAGATCCAGATGCTAGAATCACTAGATCTCAAGAATTCAACAAATCTATTGGTCTAACTAATGAAAGATCCAGACCAAGATCTCTACGAGAGATGCTGAAATCTTCTAGCTGTTACACAAAGCCAACAGTTTTTGTTATGACTCCTACTCCTACTCCTATTCTGTACATGATGGCGTTACCTCTATATAAGGAAGACTTTCATCTATTACACAGGAGTACTGATGGATCAACGACGGTTATCTCTAGCCCTTACATCTAAGCGTTAGGAATAACTTCAAAAGGAAAACTTATCTCAAATCCATCAGATGAAGTTCTGAAACTGGCAAACATCAAATGCAGTAGCACAAAATAGAGTTCTTAGAAGAATTGATTATAAGCTTGAGGGAATCAGTCAACAAACCCATGATACTCATAAAAAAGTTGACGCAGTCTCTAAACAGATCCAAAAAATGTATCAATCTTATAAAACTCAAATCAAACAACTTGATGCTAAACTTCTACACTATATGGACATACATTATATGGGCCCTGACTTCGACAAAACATGTAGAGAAATCGAGAAGATACAAGGAATTATGTGACAATGGAAGCTGATATGCAATCTGCATAGTCTAAAGTTTTATATGGCTCATCCTCTTCAGTATTTCCACATACATAGCCAATATATGCTTCTCCTATGATTTCAAATCTATTGATGAAGATCTAGATGCTGGAATCACCAAATCTCAAGAATTTAGCAAATCTATTGGTCTAACTATTGAAAGATCTAGACCCAGATCTTTATGAGAGATGCTGAACTCTTCTAGCTATTACACAAAGCCAATAGTTCCTGTTATGACTCCTACTCCTATTTCATGCATGACGGCATTACCTCCATATGAATAAGACTTTCCTCTATTATACAGGAGTACTGATGAATCAATGAATCCAAGCGTCAGGAATAACATCACAAGGAACACTTATTTTTAATCCATTAGATGAAGTTTTGAACTGGAAAACATTGAATGCAGTAGCACATAACAGATTTATTAGAAGAATTGATTCTAAGCTTAAAGGACTTATTCAACAGACACATGCTACTCATCAAAGAGTTGACACGATCTCTAAGCAGATCTCTAAGCAGATCCAACAAATGTATCAATCTTACAAAGCTCAGATCAAACATCTTGATGTTAAACTTCGGCACTATATTGACATACATTATATGGGACCTGAATTCTACAACAAATGTAGAGAAATCAAGAAGATACAAGGAATTGATCGATAAATGGAAGCTGATATACAATCTACACAGTCTAAAGTTGTATATGGCTTGTCCTCTTCAGTATTTCCATATACACAGCCAGTATATGCTTCTCCTATATATCAGAAGTATCCAGAAGAAACTGACTATTAAAAGGAATTCAAGTTCAACTATCCTTTGATTAGCAAGTACAAACATCCTCAGACAGCTCAAGCAAAACAAGCAGCTCAAGTAAAACCGACAAGTTAAAATCTAAGCCTAAGCCTGAAAAGGTTCCTGAGCCATCACCTTCATACACAAAACCTGAACCAGTTAACCAATGGAGTAAACTATTATAGATCCATAATCCTCTAATGTCTCCATTAAAGTCTCATCCTTCTACTTCTACTGAGAAGGACAAAGCACCCATAACAGAGTTCATCGTAACTCTTGAGACTATGACTACAGTAGAACAATCTTCTCAATCCGATCTATCAAACTTAGCACAAGTTCTAATGACTATGCTTGAACATGAGATTAGTGAATCAGAATCTACAGGTACTAAACCTTCCAGACCTGCACTAGCACTACAAGTTGAGCCAACTGCATAGACCAATACACAGACCAAGCCTTGTTCAAGTCCTTAGTTTACTTTCGATGCATGGATAGATCTATAAATGAACAGACCTAATCATCCTTTACCGCATTTTTTTTGAATTCACTTCTCATTTCATTCGTACTTTGCAAGAATGGTGGCAAAGTATTTCTGAATATCGACTTATACAGTATATCCAATTCATTACAACTAGATCTCTTCTTGGAATTATTCAACTGATTAATAAACAGATCTATCATGAGTATTTTGCAATGAAATGTTGTTCACTTAACAAGCATCATATCCAGAAGCATTACAAATGTATGACAGAAAGGTGCTATCTTTTGAATAGATGGAATGATGTTAATCTTCGATATACTTTTATCTCATCCCTTGTAGATCAACTACAACCAGAGTTACAAAGGACCATAACTTCTTTGAAAAGAGATATAGCTAATATATCTCCTGGAGAAATCTACTAGCTTGTTTTATCTTCTCTTGATAGGTTATGTGACCAACATACCTTATTTAAGAATATCATTAAAGGTGGTCCTATTCTCAAACAAGCTTGTAAGAAGCCTTATCTTCAAATCAAGTGCCAAGACAAAATGTCCTGTAAGTGTCATAGCAAGAAGAAAGCTCATCTTCAACAAGGATACCATAGAAGAAAAGTCCACAAGACACCTGATGAGTCTAAATCGTGTAGAAGAACTTATAACAAAAAAGAAAGATTTGTGTAGTTCTTTAAAAAATTCTCTCATCGACAGAAAGTTGATCATTGTTTTCTCTGTGGACAACTAGGACACTTTGCACGTACTTGTCCTCACAAAACAAAGAAAGATGTCAAGTTGTTGAAGCATATTGAATCTATTCTACCTATTCATCCTTCCAACAACTTTGAAGATTTTATTGAGGAACAATCTTAAGAAGATAGGGACACTAAGTTTGTTGTTTCTGTTAGTACTATAGATGAAGAATCATCAAATGATTCTCTATACATGCTACAACACCAGACTTATATGAAATTGGATCGTACACTAGTTCGATGACCATATGTCTAGATCTAACTCTTTTTACAAGATAAATATGATAGACCCATCAAAGCTATTAGGTTTATGGGTACTAGAACCAGCCATATGATCATGAAGTCCAACATATTATCCTCTGAATCTTGGACATATTATGATGAATACTTTACAATTGCATATGGTAATTTGTTCAAGATCGAGCTTATTACAAAGAGAAAGATCAGAATTCAATTCTTTTCATAGTGTACAGTTTGGACTAAAGTTCTTAGAAGCAATCTACTTGGTCCAGATATTTTCATTGGCATGGATATATACAGTAAAGTCTCCCCTTTATAGATATTACCCACAGACCTTAGGTATTGATCATTTTTCAGTCCATACATTGACATAAAGAAGGTTCGACTACTTCTAAAATAGAACCTTATGGAGCTTCAATAGTTATATCAGCCCCAACAAGTCTCCACTGTTCATCGTCTTAAGCAAAAGTGTGGTAACAAAAGATTACACATCGCAGCATATTCTCCATACATATCCACTTTGCTCAGAAAGAATCCACCTTGGCCTCCTAATCATATTTCTGCACAACACTTATCCTCATTGCTCAGACATAATCTAATGGCAGGATATTCTTTATCTATATGCGATCTGCTTCCTCAGCATCCACCATGGCCTCCAGATTCTTTTTATTATTATATATTCTCTATTGAGGTCATCACAACACACTTGCTCCTACACTTCTCTTAGTTCTTTCAAACTCTCTGCATCATTTTATTCCCTTGTCTTGGCTAATGGAGTTTCCCAGGTTTTCCAAATATAAAAAAGAGTTTCCTCCTCTATGCACTACTCCTCCGACGAGTATTATAAAGCTTTTCCCTCTCCTTCAACATAGTTTGTTTTATTACCTTCATCTTGTCCTTCTTCAGTTTGATATTTTACCAAGTTGTTTTGATGTTCTTAGTCTGTATAAGTTAAAGTATCATATTTATGATACTCTTCATGATGCTACCTTATGGCATCTCTGGTCTTTGTCTGCATTGTATGCTTATTCAATTTCGTTATCCCCACTTCATGTCTATTGTCATCTTTCTAATCCTACAAATGCCAACTCACTATTGTGGACATTCTTAAAATGGTTCCAGCCACTCTCTAAATGGCATATTGACATGTCATAAATCTTGACACATCATCGTCTTTGGGACACTGCATTAACTGATAGGAAAACCTATGCCATTTGCATTATCTACCTTCCCTATTGTATGAGTACCATTGGATATTTATGCACATTGAATCACATTCAGCACTGGCGAACTACTCTTGGTTGGTCTGCAAAATCCACACAACTAATGGATGAAATACATTACTTCTTGGACCAACTCAACCAGTTCCCGATCTCATTTCCTTCGAATGTTTGCACCTCTCTTGGACCATACTTTAGAGAAACCACTATGCTTGTACCTATTATTCCTCTATCAATTGACATCAGTGGATCCCTCCAATATTATTAATATTCGAGCTAGTGAAGTTCCATGTCTGATATATCGCCACTCTATAGTTTCAAATAGACCATCTAATCCAATTCACGAGCCCATGCAAGAGCCCATTATTAGCTCAAGACTTGCTCAATGGACTATAACTAAAATCGGCCATATTCTTGAGCAGATTGATAATGACATGGCCTTGACAGATGATGATCATTATCTCATTTTATCATTTTGAAGTGGGACACGTCTTTTTAGGAGTTTATTTTTTTTCTTTTGAGTGTTTTGATAAAGGAGAATCTTTGTGGCTCACAAACTACTATTTCAGATTCCTTCTTATCATGTTATTGTTTGCTTTTAGAAAAGTAGATTCCTTTTTAAAGTAACTTTGCTAAAGTGTAATGATTGTCCTTTACTTTTTTAAAGTTGTAATGAGTGTGTCTCTAGGTAGATTTACATTTGTACCCCTTGTTTTGCCTATAAAAGCAAGGCTTCTCTTTTATTGTAATTAGACCTGGTTGAAGATTAGTAATATGAATATGAGTTTGAGTGTTTCTCTCTGAGTTCTTCCTCTCTTGAAAGCTTGAGTCTTGAGTGCATGTTACTATCATTCTTGATATAGAGACAAGTACGCTCTACACTCGTCTCTTATGAGGATCTTATGGAAAGTCTAAGATTGTAACATCCCGTTTCCATAGAACGGGTCGGACCTGAGAAACAGGCCCAAGTGAGGTCAATCGGAGAAGTTA
>JANZXR010356195.1:0-21371 GCA_027575705.1 Erythroxylum echinodendron
TTGAAAGTTGACAGAAAAGTTGCAGAGATTCTCATATGTATGTGTAAAATGTTATGTTCTGTCAAATGCTAATGTGGTTGGAAGTGAAAATTTTCTTGCGTGATGGCTTTTGGGATGGATTTTCTTTAAGTAAAATTGTTTAGATTGGAAGTTATATGTATGGAATTGAAAGTTGGATTGGGTCTTGTGGCTGTAGTTATTGGTTTTACACACACATATACACAGACATAGACGCACACACACAGACGCACACACACACACACATATATATATGGACCGATGAATGAAAATAAAGAATAAGGTTTAAAATGTAGTCTGAAACTTCATGGCATAAACTGCACTGATTTAGGCAAAATTAGACAAAAGTGTCTTCATGAAAGTTGCAGTTGCAGATCTTTTTCTGAGCTTTTTAATGACATAAAGTTTGTAATTTTTTGATTTCTGGGTTGAAAGTTTCGATGGTTTGAAAGGAGGGAGAGCAACTAGAAAGTCACGACTCCCTTCTTCATTTTCTTCTCCCTCACGCCCGTGCATGGTTCACTCATGCCTGTGACTTCTTTGTTCTTGCCTCACACCCGTGCATAAACCCTCACCCCCATGACATCCCTTCCCATTGTCACGATTGTGACAATTTCATGTCACAGCCATGACAACTCTTCCCATTGTCACAATTGTGACATTTTTATGTTATGGCCGTGACACTTCTATGAATTGTCATGGTTGTGACATTTTTTGGTCATGGCCGTGACAATTACAAATGTTAGACAAAAACATTTTATTAGTTAAGTTCTAAGTGATTATATGTGTTATCCGACCCCCATTTAATTTACTTTCATGTCTAAAATTATTTTATAACATTTTATTATTAATTGTTTATTTCAGTAAAGTCCCACCATGAATTTCCTTTATCTAAATTTTAATTTAATTACAAGTTATAATTTTATTTTATTGAAATGTTCCCAAATTTATTTAATTATTATTTCATTAAATCCCAATCGTGGCGCAGAGTTACCATGAAATCCGAATCAAGACCCAGGCCCAACATCTTTGGTATCAGAGCCTACGGTTTCTAAGGATTCCTAGGCTTAGAATATGTTATGTTATGAATTATTATGCTATGTGGTTAATTGTTATTGTGTTAATTTGATTGATTATATTAAGTGACAAAAAAATCATGCATATATGTAGGACACAACATTTAAAACGAAAATAAGCTAAATGATAATAGTTTATTGAAGGAGTAAAATGCCACCTCGTAGATGAACAAGAGGAGTTTTGTAAGGATCTGCTGCACCTGATTCTCCACCTAGAGAGAAGGGTATTGATGAGTCTAGAGCCCCAACGATTGTTGAGGCGACAGTAGGGCAGGCCAGTGAGCCCTCTCAACCACTAACACGGGAGTCTCCTATTCCACCAGAGTAGATGCCTAATCCTTTTGATCCTAGAATGTTCTAAGCATTTGTTCAGGCTTTTGTTCGGGCCATGGGTCAAATGCCATCCACTTCCACTCCAGCACCGGCTAAGAAAGGAAGACAATTTGATAAGATGAGGAATTATAGTGTAGTGTATTTTTATGGAACAACTGATCCAGAGGAAGCTAAGACATGGTTGATGAAGACTGAAAGAATATTGGAATATATGGATCGTGAAGATGAAGAAAAAATGGTTTATATTGCGAGCTTGCTACAAGGTGATGCCTTGCATTGGTGGGAAAGCATACCAGGGGGCTAGTTTAAGCCACTAATGTTAACATGGGCTGATTTTTAAGCTGCCTATAAGAAGAAGTATCTATCTGAGGTGTACATTCAGCAGAAGTAGAGGGAGTTTTTGAGCCTTACTCAAAGGGAGAAGATAGTGAGTGAGTATGAGTGCAGGTTTACACAGTTATCTAGATATGCAGTCGAGATGATGGTGAGTAAAGTAGCTAGGTGCCGAAGATCTGAAGTAGGTTTGCATTTGGCCATCAGAGAAAAAGTGATAGTACAAAATTTTTACGATTTTCAACAGTTAGTAGAGGCTTTCCCAAGGGTTGAAAATGTAGAGAACATAAAGAATGCAGTGAATAGAAAGAGAAAGGGAAGAGAACAACTTAGTAGGGGATATAGTATGCCTGTGCTAGGAAGGAGTGCCAAAACTTTCCCTACACCGTCTGAGGTTCGAAGTAGTGGATCAAATAAACCCAAACCAACGAGAACTATTTCTCTTCAAGCCTCAACTATATAAGGAGGCAGAAGAGGAGAGGGGAACAAGCCATCTTATCCAAAATGTGACCACTGTGGCAAATTCCATAAAAGGGAGTGTTATCGACTGATAGGAGCTTGCTTTAATTATAGAGAAAAAGGGCACATGGCCAGGGAGTGTCCACAATATATAAGAAGAGAGGGAACTCAGATGCAAGCTTCAAGGAGGACTGAAACTGTGGGTGTTGAGTCTGCAACTGAAGTGGGCCATTTTGGTATACTCAAAAAGGTAAATCCTCCAGGAAGACCAAAGGGGCAAGCACCAGCTAGAGTATTTGCAATGACTAGGGAGGAAGTAGAAGCAGCTCCAGAAGTTGTGACTGGTACGATTAAATTATTTCATGTTGATGTTATTCGGGGTCTACCCATTCATTTATTTCATCAAGTATGATTTTGCATGATAGGAATTTGAGTCTCCTTGATAGTCCTTCGATAGTTAGTATCCCGATTGGTCATCATGTCATTATTGGTCATGTTTATCACGGGTGTGGAATCCATGTTGGTGAGGTGACATTAGTGATGGATTTAATGCCATTGGAAATGAAAGGGTTGGATGTGTTTTTGGGCCTGGATACCTTAGAAAAATATAGTTCCATCTTGAATTGTAAACAGAAGACAGTAGAGTTTGTGCTGCAAAAAGGCAAAAAGGCAGTGTTTGTGGGTAATAAGAGAGCAAAACTATCTAAATTTATTTCGGCTCTAACAAAAGAGAAAATGATGAAGAAGGAGAATGAAGCATACTTGGCATATGTGGTAGACATGAAAGTAGATGAAGAAAAGTTAGCAAATATTCCAGTAGTTAAGGAATTTCCAGATATCTTTCCAGAGGAATTACTAAGACTACCATCTCACAGAGAGATTGAGTTCACCATAGAGCTTCTTCTAGGCACTGCACCAATCTTTATTCCACTTTATAAAATGGCTCCGAAAAAATTAAAGGAACTTAAAGAGCAGTTAGAAGAATTGTTAGAGAGAGGTTTTATTAGGCCTAGCTCTTCGCCTTGGGGAGTTCTAGTTCTTTTTATTAAAAAGAAAGATGGATCCTTGAGGATGTGTGTGGATTATAGAAAGCTCAATCATGTCACTATTAAGAATAGATATCCCCTCCCATGCATAGATGATTTGTTTGATCAACTACAAGGAGCAAAAGTCTTCTCCAAGATAGATTTGAGATCGGGTTATCATCAATTGTGAATAAAGGAGTTCGATGTGTTAAAGACTACTTTTAAAACACGATATGGGCATTTTAAGTTCTTGGTTATGCCCTTTGGATTAACTAATGCTCCTGCAGCCTTCATGGATTTAATAATCATGGTCTTCAAGCCTTATCATAATTTTTATTGATGATATATTGGTTTATTCTAAAAGCGACAAGAAGCATGAAGAACATTTAAAGATTGCCTTGGAGACACTGAGAAAGAAAGAGTTGTATGCCAAATTTGATAAATGTTAATTTTGGCTAAGAGAAGTGGGGCTTCTTGGACACATCATTTCTGAAAAAGGAGTACATGTAGATCAACAAAAAATAGAAGCTGTTGTAAAAATGGGAAGCACCCAAGAATGTAGCAGAAGTGAGGAGTTTCTTAGGATTAGCTGGCAACTACAGACGATTTGTAGAAGGATTTTCTATTATAGCAGCTCCACTCATAAAATTGACAAAGAAGAATCAAAAGTTTGTATGGACAGAAGAATGTTAGAAGAGTTTTGAGGAACTGAAGAAGAAACTCACAAATTCACCAATTCTAACTTTGCCTTCTGGTAGTTATGGATATACAGTATATAATGATGCTTCGAGGAAAGGATTAGGGTTCTTGTTGATGCAAGGAGATAAAGTAATTGCATATACTTCCAGACAATTAAAACCCTATGAAATAAACTATCCCACGCATGACTTGGAATTGGCTGCTATAGTTTTTGCATTGAAAATATGGAGACATTACCTATATGGAGTCACCACTAGGGTATTTACAGACCACAAAAGTCTTAAATATTTGATGATCCAAAAAGAGTAAAATTTGAGGCAAAGAAGGTGGTTATAATTATTGAAAGACTATGACTTGATAATAGACTACCACCGAGGGAAAGCAAATATAGTAGCGGATGCACTAAATAGGAAATATAATATGGCGCATATGAAGACGATGTATCTACCTTTCTTGAAGGAATTAGCCAAGCTTAAGGTGAAGTTGAGACAAGTCGAATCCGGTGGTATATTGGGTAATTTTAGAGTAAAGCCAGTATTGAAGGAAAAGATTAAAAAATTGCATAAACAAGATGAATACTTGAGCAGGCTCAAAGAAGGAATTAAAATGGTAAGCCTTTGGAAATAGAAGTAAGAGAAGATGGGCTGATGGTAGTAGGAAACAAATTATGTATTCCAGATATGCAAGAGCTAAAGGATGAAATTTTGGATGAGGCGTACAATGCTCCATATGCAATGCATCCGGGAAGTACAAGAATGTACAGAGATTTAAAAGAACATTTTTGGTGGCGAGGAATGAAGAAAGATGTTGCTGAGTATGCTAGGAAATGCTAGATATATCAACAAGTCAAAGCGGAACATCAAGCACCCACTGGTAAGCTTAAGCCCTTGTTTATTCATGAATGGAAATGAGAAAAGATTACTATAGATTTCTTAATGGGATTACCGAAGACCAGCAGAAAGCATGATGCAATATGGGTGATTGTTGATAGGCTAACCAAGTCTGCACATTTCTTGCCAATTAGATAGACAGATTCTTTGAATTCTTTGGTCAATAAATACATAAACGAAATAATTAAAATTCATAGGATTCCCAGTTTTATGGTCTCAGATAGAGATCCCAGATTCACTTCCAGATTTTGAGGAAGTTTGCAAGAGGCTTTGAGAACCAAGTTACATTTTTGGACAACTTTCCATCCACAGACAGATGGTCAATCAGAAAGGAAAATAAGGACATTAGAGGCAATGTTAAAAGTTTGTGTAATGGACCTCAAAGGTTCATGGGATGAGCACTTACCTTTGATTGAGTTTGCGTATAATAATTCTTATCACTCCGGAATTCAAATGACACCTTATGAAGCTTTGTATGGTAGGAGTTGTAGAAGCCCCATTTGTTGGGAAGAGGAAGGTGAAAGAAAACTTTTACGCCTGAGTTGGTACAAGTTATAGTCAACAAGATTAAATTGGTGAAGCAAATGCTCAAAGCAGCTCAAGACAGGATGAAGAGTTATACAGACACACACAGGAAAGAGATGGAATATGAAATTGGGCACAAAGTATTTCTTAGAGCTTCACTATGGAAAGGAGTATTAAGATTTGGTAAAAAGGGTAAACTCAGTCCAAGATATATAGGCCCTTGTGAGATTATTGAGAAGATTGGGCCTCTCACTTACAAGTTAGCTTTACTGCCAGAGTTATCCAAAATTCATAATGTCTTCCATGTATCAATGCTGAGGAGATATAGATCAGATCCTTCGCATATAGTTCAACCTTCAGAAGTTCAATTAAGGGAGGATTTAACTTATAAAGAACAACCAGTGGCGATCCTAGATTCAAAGGAAAAGGTCTTGCAGAATAAGACTGTAAAGCTGGTAAAAGTTTTGTGGAAGAACCATGCAAGAGAGGAAACAACATGGGAATCATTGTAAGCCATGAAGCATAAGTACCCACACCTATTTGTGGACTCAAGTAAGAATTTCGAGGACAAAATTCTTTAAGGAGGGAAGAAATGTTAGATCCCGATTTTTCTTGAGATTTATTTTATTAAATTATCAAACATGAAAATAAGTTAGAATTCATGAATTAGAAAATTTTTGGAGTTTAATATGGTATATTATAAATTTTATATGGATGCATGAATTAAAAAGAAAGAATTAAAATTAAGTGGAGGAGTTAGTAAGAATTGGTTTTAATAACGGAAGGTAAAATTGGAAAGTTTAAAAATTTTGTCTTAACCTAATAAGACAAAGAAGAGAAGAAGGAATCATGGGAGTTAAGAAACAAAAGAAAGTGAAAGTCGTGGAAGAGACTAGAAGGAGAGAAGAAGAAAGAAAGGGAAGAAGAAGGAAAGAAAGAAAAAGGAGAAAGAAAAAGGAGGAAAAGTTCAGGTGAGTTTTTAGGTATTCTTTACCTATTCTTTTTGTTTTGATAGATGAAGGAAGTAGAGAAAATAGGTTTTATGTGATGAAAATGAAGACAGAGAAGGAAGAGGAATAAGAGAACTATGTTATGAGATTTCTTTTATTAAATTAAGTAGATCTTAGTTCTTCTAGTTAGATAAATCAAGAATAGATCAAGCTTAAGCTCATTCATGGATATTTAGGTTTAAGGAAGCTTCATTCGTGTGTGTTGATTAAATGAAAATATATATGTTTTTGAAGAGAATCAAGCTAGTCGAAGTCAAGAGCAAGGAAAAGAGCAAGTTTGATATTGGAAGTATCAAGTAAAATAGGTGGGTAATATGCTTATAATTTTGTGATGATGAGCAAAAATATTTGTGTGTATGAATTCTATAAATGTTTGTCTTAACTCATTGTGAATGTGGGAAAAATATTCTCTGAATTTATATCATGTTTATTTGTATAATTTTGTTGTTTTATGCTAAGGAAAAACAGAAAATTTTGAAGTATGAAAAATATGATTTTGATATGTATGCATCTGAAATCTATTTATGTGGGTGAGAGAGATACCATTTTGTTCGTCACATGCACATCGACTTAAAGCCTTCTCCCGGCTGCCCGATTGTGGCATATGAGCTCCGAAAAATGGAATCATTTCATTCATGGTGTAAACTTCGGTTTTGCCATTTCGTTTTATGGGATTCTCTCGAGCCATTTTGTTTGTGCATTGCATTCTGAATTGTTAGATATGGAAGATATTTGAATGATATTTTGTGATGATTGAATAAAAAATATGAGCTGAATTGTGTGGTAATGTGTTCAGATATATGTGAAAGTCTTAAATTTTGAATGTGTATGCTAAGTCTAGCATGTGGTTTATATATATATATATACTTGATTGTGTGTGGTTCGTTATCGCTGGCTATAAACGTATTAGCCACTAAGCTTCCTAGCTAACCCCACTATTTTTCCACTCCTCAGGTGAAGAAAAAGCATAACAACATTAACTTGCAAAATTCGGCAGACTCCAAGGATTTTTATCATTTGTAAATTAACTAGGTAGTTCAAAAACTTTTGGCACTTAGAATCATTTCAAGCATGAGCATCCATGAAAGTGTTTTGCATTTTTCTACTGATGTGGTTTTTTAGGATTTGTAATATAGTGGTGTGTAAGGACTCTGTTTATTGAAAGTTGACAGAAAAGTTGCAGAGATTCTCATATGTATGTGTAAAATGTTATGTTCTGTCAAATGCTAATGTGGTTGGAAGTGAAAATTTTCTTGCGTGATGGCTTTTAGGATGGATTTTCTTTAAGTAAAATTGTTTAGATTGGAGATTGTATGTATGGAATTGAAAGTTAGATTCAGGTCTTGTGGTTGTAGTTACTGGTTTTACATATATATATATATATATATATGAACAGATGAATGAAAATAGAGAATAAGGGTTAAAATGTAGTCTAAAACTTCAAGGCATAAACTACACTAATTTAGGCAAAATTAGACTAATGTGTTTTTATGAAAGTTGTAGATCTTTTCTTTAGCTTTTTAACGACATAAAGTTTGTAATTTTTGAATTTCTGAGTTGAAAGTTCTGATGGTTTAAAAGAAGGGAGAGCGACTAGAAAGTTGCGACTCCCTTCTTCATTTTCTTCTCCCTCACGCCCGTGCATGGTTCACTCACGCCTGTGACTTCTTTGTTCTTCCCTCACGCTCGTGCATAAACCCTCACCCCCGTGACTCCTTTATTTCCTCTCACGCTCGTGCATAAACCCTCACCCCTGTAACACCCCTTACCATTGTCACGTTGTGACAATTTCATGTGGCAGTCATGACAACTGTTCCCATTGTCACGGCTGTGACATTTTTATGTCATGGACATAACACTTCTATGAATTGTCATGGATGTGACATTTTTGTTCATGGTTGTGACAATTACAAATATTAGACAAAAATATTTTATTGGTTAAGTTCTAAGTGATTATATGCATTATCCAACCCCCATTTAATTTATTTTCATGTCTAAAATTTTTTATGTCATTTTATTATTAATTGATTATTTCAGTAAAGTCCTACCATGAATTTCCTTTTATCTAAATTTTAATTTAATTACAAGTTATAATTTTATTTTATTGAAATGTTCCCAAATTTATTTAATTATTATTTCATTAAATCCCAATCGTGGCGCATAGTAGCTATGAAATCTGAATCGAGACTCGAGCCCAACATGGGGTGAGGGTGTTCGGGTTAACAAACGGTGTCGTCCAACTTAATTTTTTTTTCTGTTGCAGCATTTGACAACGAAACTACGATTCATCATCAAATGCCCAACATTTAACTACGATATTTGACAACTGTCGCCAATACATTTGGAAAAGCGAAAAATGACGTAGTTATATTATTATAATCCCACACATTTGGCGACGAATCTATATTTAGTCACAAAATGTCATGCTTTGGCTACGAAAAATCTATAGTACCGCAAAATGTACAACATTTTGCTACCAAACTGTTAAATCGTGAAAAAAATTAAATACCTTTTCCGACGATCACAATTTTCGTCTCCTAGAAGTAAAATTTCACTACCAATTATACATAACGTTGCTAAAACCCAAGCATTTTCCTAACATCCTTAATTTTCTTAACTGATTAACATATATAAGTTTTTCCTATTACCAATAACAAAATGAAAAATTAATCTTCTCACTTATCTATGTAATTGTTTTTCATTTGCTTAATTTTTGAGAATGACCAATCTTTAAATATAATTTGTTAGAAATAATTTTATAATTATATTACTATTTCTTGTAAAATTATTATTATTTACTTTTCTAAATTACAATAATTAACATGTTTAATTTTTTCAAATACGCTTTTTGAAATTGTAATAATGAAAATATATAATTTTCTGAAAATTGTAAGTCCATTTTAATTTATTTGAACGGTCAACAAATTAATTTGCAAATAGTTTTCAATTGAATAATTTAATTTTTACTTCAAATTATGTTTTATTTGGAATATGAAAATAACTTTATTAAAACTTATTTATGAACCAGCGGGCTTTAATGATGAATCATGTATTAGTCGTTACATCTGACGTTTGTCGAATAAATACAATAGATCGTAGCAAATTAATTAATACTACTCCAAACAACTAGAGTAAATAATAAACGACATCGTTTACCTAAACTAGAAAAACGGTGTCGTTTTGTATTAGGTTTTCAAAGACAAAAACATAAAAGCCATCATCATCATCCTCGTTCAAGTCGTCATCACCAATCCAAAATCATGTCTTCTGTTTGGGTTCTGTGTTGTGCTCATCACCGTTGAAGAACGATTATTCGCTAAATCGGTATTATTCTTTTGTTTTATTTTCATCAATGAAGTTGTGCTAATTTTAACTTATATCTTTAGGTGTTCATTGTGAGTTTTTAATTATGCATTTGATGTATAAGTTGTGTTTATGGTTGTGTTTTGAAGATGATTTATTGTCTATTTTTGTTATTTCTTTATGTCTGTCTTCCGAATGACCTTTAATACTTAATCTCATCAAAGCTTTGTTTCTGCATTAATGAAATTGTTTCAAAAGTATTTTAATTTTATTCATTTCCATTAATAGTAATATAGAGAAATATATATAATATTATATCTCTGTACATCAAGAACATATTCATGTTTATTCTACTTTAAATTCTAAATTTTGCATATAATACAAAGTACACAATAGATTTTTGAAATTTTAGTAAGGGTAACTTTCATATCATTAGGCAGATTGAATATGTATAAGTGCTAAAATGGACTAGTTTCACTTGTCATCAAAATTGGAGTTAAACATATTATCATTTTATTCTAAATCGAAATTTGTAGAATATAACTCTTAACATTATTAATCAAGGAATGTCGATGTGGAGACTAGTTCCGAATGACTCTAATTCATTTCGTTGGGAGGAATGTGGCAAAATTGTCCCTACTGAAAAAACCAACAATGCAGAAAAAAATCTCCACTTCATACACTAATAAATGTGTGCCTTACATGACCGATCTTCTGCTTCAAGGTGTTTAGTATCATCCAAACAACGTCACTTTCCTTATTATGTACATCTCACTTCATTTTATGAAGCTACTATATATATTCACATTTGATGGTTTATACTACATGTTATTTTAAGCTTCTTTGAGTCTCGAAGATGACATGTATGCCCATGGAGGCGGAAGCGATGTCACAAAAGTCCGTAAAGGATTAGGGAAATTGGTTGTTTTGGAAAATTCATCAATTCCACATACTTTGTTTGCTCATTCTCGTATGCAAGTCACCCCAATTTTGGTTCATTTAACAGTTTACTAATATGACAATATCTAAGTTCTATACTTATTGTATTTTAGGTACTAAATCTAGTGACTCATTCACTACATCTTCTACAAGTTCAGTTATAGCGGAAAAGTTATTGCAAGATGGTGTCAAAAAACCTACACATGAGGGAAGAACTGTTACTGTTTTAATTGATGCCTTCGAACGTGCAAGGACCCTTCTTAGGAATCCAGACATTAAGGACTCATTTACCTTTAATGACTCTCATATCACTTAGAATCTAAATAAATAATTGTATAATTATCATTTATCGAGTCAATCAATTGAACTCAGCTTTAAAGTTGATTTATTGTTGTATCTGTAGGAATTTGTCAAACAACATCTCTACTTGTTAGGGATCAAGTTGCGTACTATATATTAAATGTGGACTGTTATTGTTCTGGTTCTATGACTATATGAATTATTAAATTTCTAATTCAAAGTTCGTACTACTTCATATATCAAATTATTATATTGATAAAATTATTTAAATTTATTATAACTAATTTTTGCAATGTTAGTGAATACTAATGATTAATTAATACTAATGTTTAACACTTAAAATTATGTTGTGAGTTTTTTTAATAATACGTTGTAAACATTCAAAACAAATATCCAATAAAACATATTTTAACTATGATAGATTATAAAAATGTTAGTTTAATAATTTTGGAAAATGTCAACCATTTGTTGACGATTTTCAGAAATCGTCACTGAATGTATACCATTTAGTGACGATTTTAATAAATCGAATGTTTAACCTTTTACGACGATTCCTAAAGTTCGTCACCAAATATTGACCTTTTGGTGATGCTTTAGAATATCATCGCCAAATATAGACCCTTTGGTGATGATTTCCCGGATTAGTCACCAAATGTTTGACAAGTTATGGTGACGTTTTTTAAAAGCGTCGCCATAAGCTTATTTAATGATGAACATCTGACATCATCACCTACTAAATATTCAACATTTGGTGACAATTTCTGTTATGCGTCGCAAAATGTTTTCTCTTTTGTCACACTTTTCTATTTGGTTGCTAAATGCTTAGTTTAATGACGACTTGTTTAAATCGTCGAAATATGTTCACTTTTGGGGATGATTTTCTTTTCGTCACAAAAGAAAACATCACTAAATCATCTGTTTGTTGTAGTGAAAACATAATATGGGTATATAAATATAGTAAAATAATTATTTATCAAATATCTCCGCATTTAAGCTTTTGCATGTCCTCAAGTAAATCATAATCTAAATCATCATTCTTTCAAACATCCATCTCTTATTAACCTCAGCTTGTCCATCCACACCCCAGATTATCATATTATATCAATCAAATTAACATACAATTAGATTCGAGTCATTATAAAACCAATATTCATAAGTAAATATCAAGACCAATCACATAGATAGTCCTTTTGAAATCGAAAGCACAAATTTTTACATCCTCACCAAGGATTCACTCAATGTACTTAAAGTGTTTAGAATGGAAAGTGTAAGAACTCATAAATGAATGCATGGAAGGATTCTTAACTATAAGCTTGCAATAAAATCATATCTCCATCACTTACAAGTTAACTAGAAACAAAAATCAAAAGGTCTTACTAAAGGGTTTTAATGAGGCTTAGGTTATCTTATGATTGAGATAATAAAAAGGGTGATAAAGTTGAAGAAAATTTACAAAAAACAAAATTACAAGAAACTTAATTCTTCATAATATAAGTCCTTCACACCATGAATCCATTGGTATTGTAACTTTAACATTATTTTTACTTATTATGCTCACAACACTTTTTTTAAAGCATTCATCATGTACCAATAATTAAAGAAATATTGGACCTTTTCAAATTTTAAGTTTCAAGTAATCAAGTAAATATAAATAACCTTCAAAGTTCAAAATAATAAAAAGGCTTCAAGAAAGATAAGGTAAAAGCTAACAATTTGGATATAATGAATGAAAAGACTAAGTCTCAAAATTAGTTACTCCTAAGGGATAAAATATAGTGGAATAATTATCAACAAAATAAGTTAAACAAAGGTTAAATCTAAATGTCCTTATCATTTCAATGCTTCTAATTTAATAAATGTGATCTCAATATGAATAATAAAAGCATTCTAGAATTATCCAACTATGCATGATAACACACATGAAAGAATAAAAGAGTTTAAAGTAATGATATATTTGCTTTTAGGCTTAAAAGCTCACAACAATGGTCATTTGTGTAAACAATATGCAATTTTCATTCAAATTAATTATTTCAATGATTAATAAAAATATAACTTATAAAGGCAAGTATATTTTAACTTTCAATAATCAATAATAATCTAAAGTATTTTGGACAGATTTTAACTAGTTTGGGATAGTAGTTAACAAGATTTAATAAGAAAGATTATAATAAACCTAAGAAATCCCTTCCCTACACTTCAAACTGTACATTGTCCCAAATGTACACAGTTGAAGCACTTTAAAATAAAAAAACAATAAAACACAAAAGTAAGAAAAGATCAGAATTGGTATTGCTTTAAATAATAAGAATTACAGAGTTTTGAATTTGATGAAGGGTTCATCTGAGATTGGATACATCCACCCTTACAAAAATATAAACAACAAGGGAAAGATAAAAGAAAATCAAAAAATAATAAAGAACATGGAGACAATATAATATAAAATAACATGGATTAAAGTCATATGCTAACACAAAGAAATGGAAACAACATGAAATGAAATAAAGCTATCAAATGAAAGAAATATATCTTAATTCATAGGATACCTCCCATGTAGCGCTCGACATACCCTTCATATTTACTGTTAACCTGGTTCTATAATTAGTAGCTTGCTTCCATCTATTTCTCCTCATAGTGGTTTAGTAGCCTGTGAATAAGTCACTTGTTGTAGGGTAATAATGACATAATTTATCAAATTAAGAAGTCCAATTAACCCTATTAATACCCTTTTTGATGACAAACTTTCCATAAAATAAGGAATAATAAAACTCCCAAAATCTTCAGTTGACATAAACAGTTTGTCTTGTAAGAAGTGGGAACCATCTATAATCAAGGTGACTACCAATAATTCATTAATAGTTTCCTTAGTTGGCTCCTCCTTTTGTTTTTTCTCAATCACCTTTGTCCACTTTTCAGCTTTCTCTTCTTGAGTAAAGGCTTCCTCCTTTTCTTCTTCCTCAGTCATCTTTTGCCACTCTTCTCCTTCATCTTCTTAGATAAGGGTTTCTTCCTCTTCTTTTTCCTCAATCATCCCTATCATTTGTTCTTCTTTCTCTTATACAGTAGTTGTTACCTCCTAGACTTCTTTAAATGCAACTTCACTCATAAAGTTGACCTTTGTCTCCTCTTTACTGTAACGCATTAATAAGTTCAAATAATATGTTGTATTCATCTCAATATACTCAGGCGAAGAAAATCTCCCTTTGAATTCGCGATGGCTAACTCCAAATTTGACAAGGTCTTCTGTTATTATATCTGTAAGACATTCTTTTTGTTGTTTTTATTGTAAATATTTAGCTAAAACATAATCATTCCATCCATCAGTGTAAGGTTTGCTCCATTCTAAATTATAAATATTATCGTATGAGGTACTTTGAGGCTAGTTTTGCATGCAATATGGATACTCTCATATATAGTTTGGTGACAAACAGTCATGATTTTAATATTTACCCCACAAATGTCACAACATAGCATGGATATCAGTTGAGCTTTTGAATACATATTATCATACCATGCGTTCCAAGTTTGTAAAATTGCCATATGCAATGCCATATTATAACTCCCATGAGAATATTGTCTTCTTCATCCTTTCATTGTAGTTTATAGTGATCAATCCTAAATCCTAACAATAAACCACAAACATAAAGTCAAAATAGAGAAGTCCAAAAGATAAATAATTGAATAAGTCAAAAATAAAAATAAAAATAAATAAATACAAAAAATAGTTAGAATGATAAAAGCTAGGCTTTCCTAATTATTACGATCCCCAATAACAACGCCAAAAACTTGATTGAAAATATTTCTATGAGGATTGTAAGTACTATTATTCATCGTTTTTCAATTATCTAACCGTCGAATCAAGTTGTGAATTTAATTAATAATTAAATCAAACAACTGAAATAAATTGACACAATAATGAACTCAAATAAATAAAATATTATGAAATGTCAATATCAAATAAGTAGTATCTTAACTACTAATCCTTTATAATACAATAAACTATTGGTTATTGGACTGTGAAAATTCCTATCTTATGTTAATATCTTTCTCAAGACTACTAAACGATTGATTAATTGAAATCTCTTCCTAGTTAAAACCTCTAAGATTGCATTATTGATTTGTAAATTTCACTATTAGGTTTGACCTTAATTCGGAGGATTTATCTCTAGATTTGCATGCAACTCCTTCCAATTACAGTATATCTATTCACATAAAATAATTTCTCAATCTCAATCATACCAAATCAAATAATGGACTAACATTCTAGAGATATTAGTTTAAGGCTATAAACCATAACTGAATCGCTATAAATCAATCAATAAAACTACATTGAATAAAAGATTAAATTATATTGTCATCATAACTTAGGATTCATCACACCTAGGCACTAAATAATTTAGTTCCTACATATAGAAAACAAATATGGTAACAAATATTCAGAAGAACAAATAGAGATAAAAAGAATTCATATTCTAAATTCCCTTTTTGTCTTTAATGATTCTTCTAGCAATTTGGATTGAATGATTCTCTCTATCAGATCTTGTGACATAATCTTAGTGTTTTCTCATCCTTTGTTTAGAACTGCCTCTTCTCTCTATTTTTTATGACTAAAAAATGCTTCTAATATCACCTTCCTCCAATCTTCCTCCGATAATATCCTTTTATAATAAAAATAGGGTTTTGAGATATACACACTCATTATATATGACCGTCTAAGTCTATAACTGCTCTAATTCTTCCATTCAATTTCACCTAAATACATCTCCTCTTGGTCTATGAAGGCAACTATCACTCACAAGCACACTTGAAGTGAATTAAGTACGAAAACTACTTTTAAACTCTTAAATAAGAACCAAAACACAATAAATATGGGTATATAAAAATAATCAAAAAATCATTTATCATTACCATTAAGCCCTCTACATTTGAAGAAGCCATAAAGAGTAACGAATGGAAAAAAGCTATAGAAGAAGAATTAAATGAGACTTAGGACTTGGTGCCTAAACCTTAAACTGTACAACCAATATACCTAAACCTAAAATTGTACAACCAATATCTTATAAATGGGTTTACAAGATAAAGACTTGTCCTAATGGCTCAATTAAAAGATACAAGGCATGACTGATAGCTCCTAAATTCTCATTGAAGTATCAAATGGATTATGATAAGACCCTTAGTCTAGTAGAAATAATCACTATTGTACTAGTGTTGCTTGAACTTACAGTAAGCAAGTTACCTTTTTTGGGCAGTTGGACATGTAGAACATTTTTTTGTATAGATAGTTGGATCATGATATTTATACGGAGCAACCAAAGGGATTTCAAAGTAAAGCTTACCCTAAATATGTATGCAAGTTGAAGAAAACACTTTATGGCTTGAAATAGACACCTAGAGCCTATTATGCGAAGATGAGAGAATTCTTAATTCAAAGTGGATATTCTATGGCACCAATAGATTCAACTTATTTGTCAACGTACATCATGATAAGATTTTTGCCACACTAATCTATTTGCTG
This sequence comes from Erythroxylum echinodendron, assembly GCA_027575705.1. NCBI lineage: Eukaryota > Viridiplantae > Streptophyta > Magnoliopsida > Malpighiales > Erythroxylaceae > Erythroxylum > Erythroxylum echinodendron. Next base: position 16,423 of record JANZXR010356195.1, read on the forward strand.
ATCTTATCATTAGTGGAGATGATGAACAGGATGTTTAAGAAATTCGAGCCAATTTAGCAGTATGTTTACAAATAAAAGAACTTCGAGATTTAAAATATTTTCTTGGGCATAAAGTCGAATAAACAAAGGAACAGATATTTCTATGTTAAACCACTAATTTACTGCCTAAGTTTGGAATGCTTAATTGCAAGCTACTCTCAACCCCAATAGAAGTCATAGCAAAACCTTTTTCTTCATTTGGAAAAGAAGTGGAGAAGAACATGATCTATAGGTAGATGGTTAGGAGCTTAATCTATCTTCCTTGACCTGGCCTGATATAGTTTATGTTGTAGGAGTTGTTAGTCAATTTATGCAAATATGTGAAAGGTACTATTAATTATGGGTTAGTGTATAATTGAGAAAAACTACGTTAGATGGAAGGGCACTACGATGTCGACTATGCTGGTGACCATGGTACACATTGGTAACAAAGACATTGAAATGAAATGTATTAAGATTGAAAATCGAAGTTCCTAAAATATTTACCAAAGGATTCAATGTAGGAAAGTTTGAAGAATTTCGAAGACTACTGGGCATGACTTCTCAAACAACAATGAGAAAGAGTAGGCATTAACGTGTTAAAAAATTGATATTCTCTCTTTGCACCATATAGAATTGTCAAAACAAAAAAAGAATGGTCATTAAAATGTTTAATTTTTTAGACAACTTCGATGAAACGATATCTTATTATTGTAATTTTAGTATTTTATTTGATAATTATGTTTATTTATTTATTTAATAATTTAATTATAAGTTTTATAGCAAAAAAAATTATAGAACCGTTCTGGATCTACGAGGGTTTCAAATTGGCTAGTATGTTTTTGTTCCAAATTTAGAAAAATTGTTTAATCATATTTACTATAACTCCTATGAATCTAAGACCAGGCCTGTACGTTGGAGGAAAGGTTGTTAGGGAGTTGTAATGTAGTCTATTTCAAGTACAATTTTCATTATAATCCGTTGAAGGAGGGCATTTTAAAACACGTTCAGAAACCACTTGTAACGAAACAACTTGCAACAGTTTTCTATACATTCTTATCTGTGTGTAAACTAATAGCAATGATCGAGTTTGGATGAAATTGTATATAAACAACTGAGAAATTTTACAAACTTGGAACAGTATTAGACAGATCAAGCAACTCAAAAATTATCATGGCCATTCAAAGAAGACTTGATGTGAGGATAGTTCTTGTCATAAGCGTAGTGTTCTTGTCCTGTGCAGCAGAGAGTGAGACTCAATACCAAATCAATGGCGGAGACCGTCGTGCTCTTGGCGAGACTCCTGGTAAGGTTTTTGATGTTACAAGCCATGGTGCCGCAGGAGATCATAAGATCGATAATACAATGGTGAGCTGCCCTTTTGGATATCAATAATAGATCAATGTATAGTGCACATAATCTTCTCTAAAATGATCCAAAAATAATTTATTGAGTTATGCGTAGGATCTATGTAAAAATATGTCACATTTGATTAAAAATATTAAAAATTGAGTTAATTATCAAAAAATCTAAAATTTTGCTCAATTTTATAATTACACCCGAATTTTAAAAAGTTTCATTTTTTAAAAACCAATTATTTATATAGACTATTTTGCTTTTATCACCTTTCTCTTACATGACTATATCGTGGTGAATACATTATCGGGGAATGTTTTAAATCTCGTATATCACATAGCTTAAAAAATTTAGACATATGCAGGCATTCATGCAAACGTGGGTTAAGGCATGCAAAAACAGTGGTGAACTGGTAAAGTTTCTTGTTCCTGAAGGAACTTTTGTGACTGCACCTGTGGTGTTTAAAGGGCCTTGCCTACATTATATGATTGTTGAAGTTCAACAATTGCGGCTGGTAGGTATCAAATTCGGTGCCTCGGTGCCTACCATGCTTACAATTTGTGTTAACAATTGTGGCTGCCTAAAATTGTTGTAAGGAACTCCTGCCTATAAAAAGGCAGGAGTAGATAAGAAAATGGGCAAAACATAACTGAGAGACCTGAGGTGAGAGAGAAAAAAGAGAGAGAGATAAAAATATTCTGTGTATTTTTGTGGGTATAGTTTTCCTGTGTAATTCTCCAATTTTCTTAGTAGTAAAATTCTTCTATCTTTGTCCCATGATTTTTATCCTGATTTAGGAGTTTTTTTTCGTAAAATCTGTGTGTTCATTACTATTCTTTGAGTCCTATTTAGCTATGAACCTACTTTAATCCAATTGATTTTCGCAACACGTGGTATCAAAGCAAGGTGAGAAAATTAAGATGAATTTTTTGGCGTAATCCGTTTGGAGTTTCGGTGAGCACAGTAAAAATTAGTGAACAGTAACCACAAAAGGTGACACTTGTTCATGCATTTATTTTTTCAATAAACTGTGCAGCTACTGTAATTTAAGTATACAGTACTATTCACATGTATGATACTATTCATACATACGTATACCCACATATACGAGTATTGTTCATACATACAAGTACTATCCACGTGAAATAGTGGGAGCTAAATTCTATTCGTGAAAAAAGCAATGACAACAAAATTTAAGATTGAAAAGTTCAATGGAAGTAATTTCTCACTGTGGAAGCTAAAGATAAAGGCAATCTTGAGAAAAGATAATTGTCTGGCAGCCATTAGTGAACGACCAACTGGAGTCACAAATAAAAAGTGGAACGAGATGGATGGGAATGTTGTAGCTAATCTTCACCTAGCTTTATCTGATGAAGTATTATCCAACATAGAGGAAAAGAAGACTGCAAAGGAAATATAGGATCACCTTATAAAATTGTACAAGGCTAAATCACTCTACAATAAAATTTTTCTGAAGAGGAAGCTATACACTTTACGCATGACAGAATCCACTTTGGTGACGAAGCACTTAAATACTTTATTTTCCCAACTCACATCATTGAGGCACACAATAGAGATAAGTGAACATACGAAACTTCTATTCCAAAGTCTACCAGATTCTTATGATCGACTTGTCCTCAATTTAACAAATAACAAAGAAACACTAGTCTTTGACAATATTGCAGTTGCTATTCTGGAAGAAGAGAGTCAGCGCAAAAGTAAGGAAGACAAGCTGGCAAATTCACAACAAGCGGAGGCCTTGATGGTGATGAGAGGAAGATCAATACAACGTGGCCCGAGTGGGAATCATAGTTATGGTAGATCAAAATCTAAGAGTAAGAAGAATTTCAAGTGCTACAATTGTGGCAAGAAAGGGCATCTGAAGAAGGATTGTTGGAATCTGAATAAGAAAGATTTTATTCCTCAAGGAAATGCGACAACTACTTCAGATGATGGAGGTACAATGGTCTGTGAAACGGCAATAACTATTGGAAGTAAGAGAATATTTGTTGATGTATGGTTTCTCGATTCAACAGCTACTTTTCATATGACCTCTCGAAGAGACAGGTACCATCATTATGAATCTGTCTCTGGGGGATCTGTGTATAGCTATAATGATCAAGCTCTGAAGATCGTTAGTATCAGTACCATTAAGTTAAAGATGTATGATGGGACAACTCAGACTATTGAAAAAGTGCAACATGTAGAGGGCCTGAAGAAGAATTTATTGTCTATAAGACAACTGGATGATCTCGGTTTCATATTTAAGATTCAAAATAAGATCATGAAAGTGATTAAAGGAGCTCTGGTATTATGAAAGTAAAGAAGATTATTGCAAATCTGCACATGCTGAAGGGAGCAACTTTCCAAGAAGGAGAGGCATCTGTTGTTATGACTAGTCCAGATGACAAATCAGCAATGAGGTGACATAAAAAGCTTGGACATATGTCTGAACAAGGAATAAAGATACTTGCAAAGAAGAATCTACTTCCAGGTCTCACAAAGGTATCACTACCCTTTTGTGAGCATTGCATTGTGAGCAGGCAACATCAATTGAAGTTCAGCATGCCAAAGTTCAGAAGAAAAGAAATTCTAGAATTGATTCACTTTGATGTATGGCAAGCACCAATTACGTCCCTAAGAGGAGCAAAGTTCTTTGTATCATTCATTGATGATTATTCGAGGAGATGTTGGGTGTTTTCTATCAAGAGGAAGGCAGATGTGTTTCCAACTTTCAAATTTTACAAAGCGTAGGTAGAACTCGAATCTAGTAAGAAGATCAACTATTTGAGCTTAGATAATGGAGGCGAATATACTGGTAAAGAATTTGATGAATTTTATAAGTAAGAAGGCATCAAAAGGTAGTTTACGACAGCATACACTCCTCAACAAAATAGAGTAGCAGAGCAGATGAATAGAATTCTGTTGGAAAGAACAAAAGCGATGTTGAGAACTGCAAGCTTAAATAAGAAATTCTGGGTAGAAGTAGTTAATAAGTCTACTTATGTGATGTTCAATACCTAAGAAACTACGAATATGGATTCAAAATCCAGAAGATGTATTTTCTTAGGATACACGGAAGGAGTAAAGAGGTATCGTCTGTGGGATCGCACTGCCTGCAAGATTGTTATCAATAGGAATGTTATCTTCATGGAAGATAAGGGTCAAGAGCAAACAGAAAAATGTTGGCATTTTACAAGAGAATCCAGAGACTATAACAGTGCCGGTGGAAAGGGAATTTGATTAAAATGTTTTTTCTAAAGCTGCACTAGAGCACGAGGAGCAAGAACCAGTCGAATCTGATGTTTCAAATACTCGGAGAATAACTCGCACAAGAAGACCATCGAGCTGGCACTCAAATTATATTATGGAGAGTAATATTGCATACTGTCTTTTAACTAAAGACAGAGAGCCATCAACTTTTCAAGAAGCAATGAATGGTTCAGATGTGTAACATCCCGGTTCCGTAGAACGGGTCGGACCAGAGAAACGGGTCTAAAGTGTGGTAAATCAGAGAAATTAGGACAACACATCTCATGCTCATGCATTTGTGAACAGTGATATGTGCACATGAA
>JANZXR010356206.1:0-21371 GCA_027575705.1 Erythroxylum echinodendron
TGAAAGAGAATTAATCCGTTGTTTCAACTGACTAATTTCCTCAGATCTATCAATAGAAACTTTTTTCTTCATATCATCTACTTGTTTCTTAAGAAAGATGTTTTCTTTTTCTAACACTTCCGTGTTCCTCAAGTTTTCGACAAACTTCCTTTTTAAAGATCTATACTGTTTTAGTATAACATGCGAATCTTCTAACAATTCTAAATATGCATCTTAAAGTTCATTAAAGTTAGAACTTACCTTCTTGTCACCTTCTTTTTCAACTACCAAGCATAGATTTGCTTGTTCTGATGCTTCTGAATCAGAATTAGATTCGGATGAATCCAAATCTTCCCAAGTTGCCATTATACTCTTTTTGTTTCCTTTATTCTTCTTCGGTTCTCTTCTAAGCAACGGACATTTAGACTTGTAGTGTCCTAGTTTGTTACACTTGTAGCAAATGATAGAGGCCTCATTATTCTTGACTTCTTCTTTACTATTTTAATTAAAAGAAAAATTCTTTTTTCCTTTTGCTTTCTTTTTCCACATCCTTATAATCTTTCTTGAAATGAAAGATAATTCGTCATCGTCTTCACTTGAATCTTGATCAGATTCACTGGTATCATCATTCTTGACTTCTTCTATCTTTAATGATTGTAACAAAGAACTTCTATTTCTATGAGCCTTGTGATTTTTCTGACCATCCTTTAATGCTATAGATTTGTCTCTTTTAGGTTTGTCTTCAACATCAAGCTCTACTTCATGTACCTTCAAAGAACGAAGCAATTCATCCAGCATTAATTTGCTTAAGCCCTTGACTTCTTGTATTGCAGTGACTTTAGGTCTCCATCTTTTCGGGAGACTTCTGAGAATCTTCTTCATATGGTCTTAATTATTGTAGATTCTCCCAAGAGCTTTAAGTCTATTAACGATAGTTTGAAATCATCCAAACATATGATCAATAGACTCATCTTCTTTCATTTTAAACAACTCATACTGATGTACAAGAATACTGATCTTGGACTTTTTAACCTGTTTTGTGCCTTTATATGCGATGGATAGAGTGTCCCACATCTCCTTCGCAGTTTCACATCCATGAACTTTATCATACTCACTTCTGCTTAAAGCACAACTCAAAAAGAACTTGGCCTTTGAATTTAGTTAAAATATGGCTTTATGATCAACTGACCATCTGTTACGAGGAATGTTATTTCCTTCATCATCTACTGGTATGTACGGTCCATTCTTGATGATATCCCAAAGATCAATATGTGTGAATTCTATGAAGAGTCGTATCTTGCCCTACCGATAATGATAATCTTCACTATTGAACGCAGGAGGTCTTCTGACGGAGGCACCTTCAGCTATAAAAACATGTGATTCAACCATGGATCTTTATCCTCACTTTGTAAAGGTGGTTCTTGGAAATCGTGCTCTGATACCAATTGAAGTAAATCACATGTTAATATAAAAATTAAGTACAAGATATGATGTACACAAGAAGGGGGTTGAATTGTGTATTCTTTTCGCAAATACAAAATCTTTAATATTTCTAATAAGAACTTCTCTAACTTGTTAAAAGAATATCACTAATGAAAATTGTTATGTAGATAAATGATAAATAACTTCTATATACTTGTTTAAAAATAAAATAGAATAAGTTTGAGAGATAGAAGATAGAGACTGCAATTTTATACTGGTTTACCACAAACCGTAGGCTATGTCCAGTCCTCAGAATTCATCTGAGTATTTACTATACTTCAATAAATTACAAGTTTTTTTTCTTCCTTCTCGAGCCTCTTCAAGTCTCTTACACCAAGTATTTTTCAGCTATCTTAGCCTCTCAAGGCTCTTAGCCTTTTCTTTCTCTCACTAGAAAGATATCGTGAGCTATTGTTACAGTAGTTTAGCTCTCTAGTATTGCGCTACAAAAATTTTCCTTTTCTAAGTATACACTTGAATACTCAAAAATTATAGGATCAAAGTTTTCTCGAAAAGTTATTTAATCTTCGACTATGACTATCATTTATAGTCTAAGTCTCCAACTGCTTCTTTGAATCTTTATAACCGCTTCTTGATTCTTGAAAACTACTATTTAGTTGAGATCTATAACTAACTCTAACTAACTAACTCTAACTAACTAACTGCTTCGACGTACTCGCGTATCTTTTACTTTGTATCGTCTGTGTTTTCTTCTATATTTTTACTTCTTCTGTGCTTTTACTTCTTCTGTACTTCGTTTCTTCTGTATCTTCACTTCTTCTGTACTTTGTTTCTTCTATATGTCGCTTCTTCTATATTTTTACTTTTTCTATCCTTTGTGTCTTCTGTGTCTCGCTTCTTTTGTGTTTCATTTCTTCTGTGTCTTTACTTCTTCTATGTTTCTCTTCTTCTGTACACGTAACATACTCATAAAGCTAGTTCATTTATTTCTAACATTATTGTTATTTTAGTGTCATAAAAATTACTTATCGTAAAGTCCTTCTGACTTAACAGCACCCTCAATAACTAGTTCATAATCTCTATACACTTGACTTATTATCATCCTCCCCCTAAAGGAGTGCTATCAATCAATGGATTTTCTAATGGCACCAAATTCACACCATATATTGTCATGCTTGCAGAAACAAAGGAATGAGTGGAGCCAGAATCGATTAAGACATATACTTCAGAATTAAATAACTAAGCCATACCTGTGACAACAGCAGGCGCGGCTGTGGCCTCTTCTCTTGTCATGGCAAATACCCTGGCCTGTGCCTGACCCTTTGGCCTTCCGAGAGGGATAGCCTTCCTTCATCCCCAGAACTACCCCCTTAGTGACTGGCTTAGTTTCTACTGTTTCTTCTCTCCTTGGGGTTTGAAACTGTGACCCCTATTGCCTTGTCATTTGGGGACATTCCCTGATCATATGTCCTTTCTCCCCGTGTCAAAAACGTGCTCCAAATAACTTGAAGCACTCTTCTTTGTGAAACTTCCCATAATGCTCACATTGAGGGTTCATGTACCTGGTCCTCTCCACCCTGTTATTGCCTCCTATAGTTGAGGTTTGCGCTGAAACTACCCTTGATTTCTTGTTCTTAGTAGAGGTGCTAGTCCCTAACTCCTTGTACTCCTCTCAGGCATTAGAGCACTCATTCCCTTCTTGGAAGATTACTCCTAGTTCTTCCTCCTCTTATTCACTTCATACTTAATATTCTCCAGTTTCTCAGCTTGAAGTGCAACATCCACTAACTGCTGATAATCACAGAAGTTATGGATCAACACCTTCTCCTTGATCCCCAAATAAAGTCCTCCCTCAAACTTTTGACATTTTTCCTCCTCATTCTCCACAATATTGGCCGTATATTGGGAAAGTTAAGTGAACTTCAGCTCATACTCACTCACACTCATGTCCCTCTATGTGAGATTCAGAAACTCTCTAGCTTTCTCTTATACATAAACCCTGGAGAGGTACTTCTTCCTGAACACTTCCACAAAATCTCTCCATGATAACACTAGAGGTATAACCTAACTATGGGGCACTGATTCCCACCAATATTGCATGTCCCTTTATAGCAAACTCACTGCATAATCTAATTTCTCTTCATCAGAGCACGTCATATGAAGCAAGAGTCTCTCTGTCCTCTTCATCCATGCTTCAGCCTTTTCCAGATTCGTAGTACCATTAAAATCTATAGTTCTATACTTGCGGAGCTTATCATACTGGCCACTCCTCTCCACTGGAGCTGGCATCGAAACTTGTGATCTTTGGCCCATGGCATATGTGAAAGCCTAAGCAAATGCTTGAAAGAACCACGGATCCAAATTAGGCATAGGAGGAGGAGATGGTGGCATTTCATGCTGCACACTAGGTGCCTCATATTCAGGAGCAGAGTGTGTCTCTGCGTCTTACGGGACGTACGATTCATCTGTACTTCCTCGGTGAGAGCCAGATCGAGTCAGAGCTCCTCGAGTTCCTTTTCGAGACGACATATTCACTCCTTCAATTGAAAAAATTTTTAAAAAAGAAACTTTTAGTTCATGTTTCAAAAAAATTTCAAATCATTTAAAACAATAGAAAACAATGCATGAAGTTCAATTAAAAACAATGCATGTTCATTTCATATTTAAAAAAAAACACTACTCCTTCAAAACCTAAGATATTCCTAAACCTTCCATCCTGGACCTAAACCTAGTTGCTTTAATACCATAAAAATGTTGGCACCCAGGTCTCGGTACTTATTATAAAGCTACCTTACCAAAGGATCGGGTAAGGATCATATACAAGGACCCATTAGGAAAAGTTGGCTGCGACAAACTTTTCTAAGAACTTTCTAGAAAATTTTGTCGCAACCAACTTTTGGCTTCGCCATGGCGAAGTCCCATAATCAAGCGAGAGCACCTCTTGGGAAAGGTTTGTCGCAGAAAACTTTTAGGCTTCGCTGAGACAAAACCTTCGGATAAACCCGAACCATCTAACACAAAAATGAACACACATGTCCTTTCAACGCAACCCAAATTCCATCACTATCAACAAATAACAATCTCAACCAAAAGCATAAATAAGCACATGATCAACAAAAACTTCTTTAAATCTTAATCTCATTACTAAAATAAAATAGAGTTTGAACATAGCTTTAGTAGGTATTTCAAGCCACAATATATCATAGTCCAAAAATACATGGTTTACATAAAGTGGAACTGCTCAAAATGTAAATAAAGCCTTGTTTTACAAAAACTAACTTAAAATACAAAATAAGCATAATCCGGAGTAATGCCCTTGTGCTCGATCACTCAATCTCTTGCTCATCGCTTGAAGATGGGACAGAAAAAGATGGTCAGCTTAAAGCTCATGGGTAACAATTTTATAACTGGTAACAAGAAAAACTATTGTAAAATTCACAATGCATCATGAAACACATATTTCGAAATTCTTAATTTATGAAACACTTTATAATCTATCCAAATCATGCATTCAATAAACTTGTCAACACATAAGCACATCAAAATGGTTTGGTAGGTCTATAAACAAAACGAGCTAACACATTCCTATAAAATGGTTCAGTGTAGTTGCAAACAGAACGAACTAACAAATTCCATATAGTGGTTTTTGCATAGTTGTAAACATGAGGGAGTTCCAGAAGGAGCTCCATGCCATTTACGGGTAGTGGGAGAAGCCTTTAGTCAAAGCGCACTTGACATAACGTGTATTTCATAACTTGTAAACTTGTTGCCCAAAATGGCACTTTTTTTTGATAAGTGATTTCATAAACATCATAATCTATTTATTTCAAAAAAAGATTCATTTTTTGCACTGTTTTCATAAATTATCTACACAATATTCACATACCAAACATATGGCACTTTCTCAAAGCATTCAAGGAGCAATAAATAAACATTTATAATACAATTGAAAAACATTTTCTTTCTTGATTTGGAAGAAACATTAATGGCTTATTATTCAATTACAAAATTGTAACCCACCTTGAATTCCTTACTTATTAGTTGCTCAAAGATGTCTCTCTTCTTGCTCCTCTTGCCTCTCCTCTAGATTTCCTTCAATATTGACAAAAAAATCCCAATTCAATTGGACTTCTAATTGAGAACTTAAAGAAATATATACACTAAAGTTAATCCTAGAATCCTTAAACCCATGCATTTCTTAAGCTTTATTAGCCAAAAGTCCAAAACTTACCTTGAATCGTCACCAATTATTGGGTCTCTTAGCTCAAACGGAAGCTCTAATCTTCCTCTTTCTTTTTCCCTTCTTGAACAAATTTAAAATCACTCTTTAAGACTAAGAAAATTGGAAACCTAGCTTAGCTTTCTCTTCTTTTCTTATTCTTCAATTACAAGACCACAATTCGTTTACCATTTTTACCTGTAATGAGACCAAAAAGTCCATTTTACCCTTCCTTATGCTCTTTTTACCTTTAGTGATCTTCCAAAAATATCCTTCAACCTTCTTATTACTTTAACACAACTAAACCATACCATAAAAATCCTACTAACATTAACATAATAATTAACTCCAAAACCTTAATTTATCAAAACCTCATACTTTATTCAAATCATGATTAAATAAATAAAGTAAAATAAAAAAAATTAGGGGCTAACAGTGCTGATCGATCATGGGAGACTCAAGGAACCCACAAAATATCACATATGATTTTGATGTTCAACTCATAATTTTATCTTTGCAACCTAAACCACATTTCTTTAGGGTTACTAGGTTCATAATGAAAGGAAGTGAAGAATTCTAGAGTTAGCTCTTAGTAGACAGGATATTGGAAGTGTATAAACTTTGCCCACTGAATTCTTTTTACTAGGTTCTCTACCTTATCTCACAATTCTGGCCTATCAAGCGTATCAAAATCAAAATATTTTAGGACTAGAATTTATTTAACATTAAGGGATTAGAAATGAATACCTTCCTCCTCTATATAAATTAGGAAGGATGCTCTAAAGTTCGTTGTCCTAATCCCTTGCCCTGAGACTTGTTTTCGTGCTAATGATTGATCTTGCTAATGCTTAATATGCAGCATATTGGTTTGCAAGTACATGGAGTTGAAATAAAGTGGAAGTTTAGAATTTGGTTAGAGAGAAGTGAGAGTGTTTGGAGGTTCTAAACTTAGAGAAATAAAGTTAATATGAAAGTGAGTGAGAAAGAAGTAAGGAATGAATATATATGTGAAAGAAGGGTAAAATGGTTTAAAAATAAATTAAATTTGTGTGTCCAGTTTTACCTTGTCACAACAGGCCAAGATCGTGTGCTGCAATATTTCCACCAATTTCTAATTTTTCTCTTCTTTTGTCCTTCTATACTTTCCCGAGATCAGTTCCTAACTCTTTATAGCTCTTTCACCTCTCTTTTACTTACTTCCTCGATCATCTAATTCATGTCAAATTCCTACACCTTCTTGATTATATTGGAAAAGAAATAACCTAACAACATAATTCAAACTATCTAAAAAATCAAAGGAAATAATCATGGAATTAACAATTCATGGGTTGCCTCCTATGTAGCGCTTCTTTTAACGTTTATAACTCAATGCTCTTCTTTCATTAGAAACTCTACCAAGATCAATTATGAGTGGCTTGCTTCCAACCTTTTTGTTCAACATCAATTTTGTAGAATGTAAGTAAGCTATAAATTGTGAAATGATCAGAAGGACAATATTGATAATATTGAGAAAACCAATTAATTTCAATAATGTTGTTTTCACTAACAGATACTTTCATAGCTTCTTCAAACTCGATCTCTGTTTCCATCTATTCTTCGTCCTTCCATTCTTTAGAAGATTCGAACACATCAATTGTCCTGAATGAGCCACTTTCCTTTGAATTCTTTAATATATCATTCATGTTGAATGTCACTTGGTCATCATTAATCTGAAGGATAAGGGTCTTTTCATAGACATCTACTAAAGATTTTTCGATGTTCAAGTATGGTATACCAAGATCTGGCAAATAATATGAGAGGTTTTGATCCTTTTCTTCATCGTCTTTTTTGATTTATTGGTTTTATATAAAGTAGGTTTCACCATGGCCTTCCACTAGTTCTTCTTGTTCTTCCCTATTTCTAAATGTCATAACCTCATATTGCTCTCACTGATATAATTCTATATTGCTCAGAGAGTCTTCCACACTTCTCTGACTAAATTTAAAGGAAAGTTTTCTTACTTGAATCTCTAAGTTGTGAATAGAAGTGAAATGATTTTTTTTACTTGATCAAACTGCTCTTCCAGTATCTTCTAGTTCTTTTCCATGTCTGTTACCTTATCTTCTAATTTAGAATCCCATGAATTGGACTCATCTTTCTGAAGTTTAAATAGGTCATGCTGTCCCATCTAAGTAATTACATTGTTGGACCAATAAAAATCTGGGTGGCAAACAAGTTTATATAAGGATGATGATTTCCTTAACTAAATTAGGGCTCATTGAAGTCTACAAGAGTTCTTTTCTCCCTATAATATACATCCTCCATGACCGTTCTTTTTATCCCTTATTAGCATTAAACTATTGAGATTCCCTATTATTGTCTGGTGACATCCAAACTGATGTGTCGTCTACCTTATGCCAATTTTTTATTATTAAAAAAGGTGAAAAGCCTTAGACTAAAGAACTAAATTAATCGCCTCCCTCAAAATGATGCCAAAATCTTGATCAGATGTTGGTTATATGTAAGTTTTAATAAATAACCCTTGATAATCTGCAAGCACACGGCTTGTTAGCATAGTACCTAAGGTGTCAATCCCATGAGGATGGATAATGTAATCCTAAAATCTATGGCCAGAAATAAATAAAAATTCAAATTGTATGAAACTAAAAACGAGAATTTAGTTCAATCAATCAAATTAAGAATTGAGCACAAAAGTATTAATTATTCAGTAGTTGCAACACACACCTAAGAATCAACCTAAACAAATTACCAATTGAGAGAAAGGGAATTTTACTTATCCTTAATGCTAGCCTAATTGATTAAGAATTACTGGATTGCTAGTTCTAGACAATTCCAGGGTTGATTACTCTCTCTCGAGTTATAACCATTAAGCCTAAGTCATAAAGCCTAATCGGATTATACAAGTTGCAATCTCTTAATTAACAATCTATCCAAAACCCTAATTATTTTTGAAGTTATCTAATAAACTATCGAAAATGTATACAAGATCTCTCTTCCCAAAATTTACGGATTTGATTCAATTCTTGTTCTATTAAATCACTTAACTCTCGTTAGCCCAATTTAATAATTTTTCGTTCAATTCACCCTCTCAATTTGTTATTGAATTATGCACTTGCAGAATTAAACCGCAAAAAATTGAATATCACATAAATAATCAAATTTCATTAATTCAATGATAAAACTCTAAAGGTGAGTCTAGAACATCCTCAACATTTAGATTCTATCATCAACTATTCAATCTAATTATATACAATGATAAAACTAAAGATAAAAATAAAAATACAATCAAAATGGACTACGGGAGGCAGTGACAACAGTAAATCTCTTGATCTAGGAAGTACGTTAAGTTAGCTTCTTCTCCTCTAATCTCTTCCTTCTTCTCATCCTCAATCTCTCGATTAATTCTCTCTAGGGTTTCTTAAGGTAACTGATGCAAGAGCTCCTTCTACTTCTTTTTTCTTGTTCTTTAAAAATCCTTTATGTTCTAAACAACCCAAGGTTTTTTAGGTGTCTGAAAGGTATGAAAATACCTCGAAACTTGACGCTTTCTAGTGTCTATATGTTTTTCTGATGCAAGCCACGACGGTGGCCCTGCAGGCCATAATTGTGGCCCACATTTGAGCCTTCTGTCATAATCATGGCAAGCAAGCCACTATCGTGGGTCATTCCTTACGAGGTTAACTCTGGTGCTTCTATCACGATCGTGGTTTGTTGTGCAACAATTTTGGATCATTGCTTTGGCCCGAATGTCTCTAAAACTTCTCTGTTCTTTGACGTTGACCTTGAAACACTAGCAAACACATCAAGGTCCCTCAAAAACATAATATTTAAGCTCAAAGAATTGTACTAACCCATAAAACATTTGAAACATATATAATTAACAAAATAACACAATTCTAACCTAATCACATGCTAAATGATTGAATTAATAGTTAAACACATATCAAATTAAGCCCTAAAACACAATCAGTTTACACTTATTAGCTACTATGGTGATCTAGTTCCTTATTTACATAGTCTTACCTAAAGGGAAGTACTTTGCTAAAAATGCATAAGAGAGTTGGTCCCGAGTAGTAATTGACCCTGTTGGAGTAGCCACGCACTAGCTTTATCCTTTAGAGAGAAAAGGAATAAGTGGAGCTTCATTATGTTAGGAGATATGTCATTTAATTTCAACATGTCATAATAATCTAGAAATATTGATAAATGTTGGCTGGGTTCTTCGGATGGTGAACATCTAAATAAATTCTTTTTGCACAATAGAAAATAGGGAGGGATATATCTCGAAGTTAGTAACTTCAATATTGGGCCCTGTAATCCCAAAGTTGAAGTTCTGGGTATTTAATGTCACAAAGCCTTTGAGGGACCTCATATTCTCTACAACCATCTTTAATTACTTAACTTATATTATTCTTTAAAGTCTTCTTATACACAATGTCTTCTCAATCTGATGTTCCAATTATGAAAGATTTCCAAAACTATCAAAACTTTGTATACAAGAGGTAATCTATGAAGGAGAAAGTATAAAATAGAACTCAATAAATAAAAGATAAAACTAAAATAAGATAAAAATCTATTCTAGCTAGTTTACAAATTTGCAAATATTAATATCAAATCCTCAGAAATGACATTAATGTACACATAAAATGTAACTGTAGCATTAGTGAATATGGGATTACATGATGATAACATAAGGTTATTGGTTAACTACTCACTACCCAAAGTCTTAATAAGCTAGAACAAACTTTATCGATAGAAGAATAAAGTAAAAGAAAATAAATAACAAAATCTAAATAGACTATATTATTTATAAAGACATATTTCCCTATTTAGAGGTCAAAAAATTGAAATATATTTTGAATCTTGACATATTAAGAATGCCCTAAATTGTAATGTGAACTCTCTTAATACGTTTTATACTAACCTAGGAAGATCTTGCTACTTTCTTTCAAATAGCTTACACTTAATCATCTTTATTCACACTATGACCTAAATATATATCTTATCTCCCAAGTCGTAATGTATGAATCATATATTGAATCTTTCAATTTTGCTTCTTTGGTTCAATTAATATAACAGTACAAATAAACCACAAAAACTAGAATTTCATTAATCAAAGAATAAATAGAAGTATATCACATCCTAAGTTCTACCTACTAAAATTTGGATCCCAATTAGTTTATAATATCACAAAGAAAATACACATAGAAATAATAAAGAAAATAAGATAAAGAAAGCACGTTCTTCAATCTTCTAAAGAATTGATCAATTTCTCCTTTATCATCAAAGAATAAGGAATCCTTAATTAAGATTAGTATAAAATAGCTCCAAAATGGTTCTTGAGTTATTCCTTGGCGTCTCTCTCTTTATTTTTTTCATCCTCTTAATAAAAAATGAAACCTTAATTTTAATATATTAAATGGCCTCATACGCAGTTCGATATAGCTAGTTATATATGGTATAAAATTTTAGAAAAATTAGCATAATTAACATGGGTACATATGAAGGACCACATACTACGCTGCATTCTTTATATGAAAGGTAGTGCAAGGTATGCATAATGCGTTGAAAAAATAAAAAGCAGCTAATTTCATACATGAAATTTAATATATGATCCTAGTTTATATTGTGTTGTTTAGTTCTTCTCTAAATTTTTTAAAATTGTTTGATCTCATTGTAATTCTTCTCTAACTTTGCATCTTTTCCGTTTATGTTTAGAAATATGACCTAAAATGATAGAACTTCTTATATTAAGTATCAAATCCTTTAAATTCATCCAAAACATAAGCATTAAGCTATGAAAATAGTCCTTAAAAAGTAATTTATGTATAGTCTATATCAATCTTTGTATAGTCTATATCAATCTTTAAGTTTTTAGGTCACATTAATGAACCTATTTCATATTATGATCGATCAATGCGGTCATGATTCCATAATTTCATTTATTCAATGAGTTTGTTCATAGTTTAGTCATTACACTAGTTAACTACTTACTAATATTGGTTGACCAATTTCTCTTAGTGGTTGACCAATATAGCCAATTTGTTAAACAAATTTCTTCAAATAAGTTATAGTTTTTTTATTACATTGGTTGATTGACATAATTTTCTACTCAACTAATATAGCAAGTTTTAAAATTATGTAAAAATCTCCTTCATATCTTTTTTTAAACTCTCTTATTTCCTTGATCCTCACCTCTATTTTCTCCCCATTTCTTACAGCTTTCTTGCCACCTTTAGGCATCCATCTTCACCTATTTATTCTTTACTTTGCCATATAAAAAAGGATCTTTTAAAGCATTTCATGTTTTGGAGTTCCCATAATCACTCCCTTATCTTTAGCAACTTACCTCCTTCTCTGGTGAACCTTATCCATCTAAATCTTTAAGATATGATTCCATCCACTATAATGATTCGTTCACCCATTTCAATTTGCAGTAAACCCTAATGCCTCTAATTTTATTTTTTCAAAAATTCATTAATTTTTCTTTAAAATCATAATTTTTTAATATTCTCTAGATTGCAGTTATGTTGAATCAAATTGTAAATTAGGGGAGGTATGAAATATGATTAAATGTTGATACATTTAGTCTACTACACTTAGTGATTAATGCCTTAAAATGCTTAGGATACTCACTTTAGCTCATATTTGATTTTAGGTACATTTCAGAAGCGAAGGAGCTAAAGTGACATAAAAGCAAACTCATTGAGTCATCTTCTCAATGTCCATACTATATTGTCTTCATAGAGCAAGAAGAATTAAAGAAGAACAGACAAAATGGGAAGAACTAAGATTGGAGGTGTCTCATACCCATGCAAAAGTGTCTCACGTGTGTGAGACATCACTCACACCTCTGAGGCATGAGTCACGGTGGTGAGATGGTGCTAAGCCAATTTAAACCTAGTGTTTAACCTTATAAAGGAATATGTGTGACGGCTAGGAGAATAGGTTAGGAGCAATAAACATAAATGAAAAGACCTACATTTTTCTTTATTTTCTTTTGATTTTCAACACCAATAGAGGATTCACAGTTGATTCTTGGAGGTTGATGGGGAAGATGGAGGGATAACCTTCCTGATACCAATTTGGAGGGGCAATTGATGCCGAGGAGCATATTAAGCACAGTACCATTGTGTATCATTTTCTTTCCCTCTCTTTGGATTGTTTACGTTATCTTCAGATTAATGATTGGATATTATGTACGAATGATTTTGATGCTCTATTGAATCATTTTCATGAAAACCCATCACTAGAACTTGAATGTGATACGTAATAATCATGTTAAAAGTCATATGTGGAAAGTAATAGTGTTGAATCATTAGGGATAACATAACATAAATTAAATAATTCGAGCTTATGTGATTATTACTTAGGCTGGTCCATTTTTCTCACTTGTAATGTGGCTGTCTGGATAAACTTAGAGAGCTTGTTCTAGTTTTTCTAACAGTTAGGGTCAATTAAAGAACTTGTTTTAATTAACTATGAACTAAAGAAAATTAGGATTGTCAGAGTTTGTTGTTAATTCATGACCAATAGCTAGAAAAGAGGCATAAGGAGGATAATGCAATTATACATGTTAAAAAGTGCATAGGCCGAGATTAAACCAAAGAGGTTTTACACACATTTATCACTACTCATTTCTAACTGTTTTGATAAATTGCTTGCGTTAGTTTAATTTTATTTTATTATCTCAATTGAATCTACCCAAACCCCCCTGTTTTATTTCTTTTACATCAATTATTTTTATTGCAATAATTAACTAAACATTCCCTGTGGATATGATCTCAACTCACCACAACTACAAATTTTAGCGTACAAGGTTAGGTAAATTTTGCAGTGCACTCGACATGGCTATCAAGGTAGGATTTCATAATTAGGAAAATTTTGAATTTCTTACATATTTATTATTACCTCTTCAAATTGATGCTTTATTAGTGAAATTGAAGGTTGAATTAAGGTTTTCCAAATCTATTTTGCATCTGACTATCCCTATTTTTATTGAATCTAAGTTTTTGGCAATTTTGCCAAGTGAAATTCAAAAAATTTTGAAGTTATTTAACATTGTATAAATTTTTATTAAATTGACGATCGGTTATTGAATTGCAAAACATATTTAAAATATTCCTATATCCAGTTTCATTGAAAATTATTAATTCATGAATGAATTGAATAATTTTCACCTAGACGCTTTTGAAGAAATTGGGAATTTTCTGAATTAGGTACCATTATAGGTCACTTTCATAAAATTGAAAATATTTCTTACTTATTTTGAGTGCATTTTTACATAGATAAATTTATCATTTTCTCAAAATACCTTACTTTTTAATATTTCATCAAAGCCTACGTATTTTATTATTTATCTAGCATTTTCCTATATGATTGTACACAAATTGTTGCAACAAGTAGGGATTTCAAGCTTTTAAGATTGATTTTTTAAAAAATTATTAAATTGCTTTTCCTATAGGTGGCCTTAAATATTTAAATCATCGATATCTACTATCTTTTGATAAGTTTTTGTTTTTATCCTTAAAGTACCTCACATATTTTATTCTCATAAAAAGAACTATATGAAACTCCATTCTTATGCCTAAGATATTTACTCGAGCTAGGAGTAACCCTACTTTTACTAAGACTTAAAAGACTGGAAATAGATCTACATTTCCTTTTTTATCTATGCATAGTTCCCTTTAATAGGATGAGTACTTTGGCATTCAGCTCCTGAGTTTTCCAATGATGATTCAGGGGAGTTATATAAAATCTATGTCATTTCCCTATCTTGTCTTGAAAAATTTGAAGAATATGACTTTATATAGTTTTTAATTAGTCAAAGGTAGAAATCTCTTCTTACCAAGACTTTATCTCATAAACCCAACAAATATTAGGTTGCTTCACTGTAACTTCAAACCTTAAATAATTTTATTAACACTCACATCTTCCCTAAAGTTCAAGGTTTAGCCATTCATTTGACTAGTGATCTCATTAATGAAATCCTTGGCATTCCTATTCCTAAATGTACTCTTATTATGATTGCTTTACTAGATAAATATCATATAGGTCCTCATTATATGTCAAGTTATGTAAAAATTATATTTGAATTAATCTTATAGCTAAAGTTACTAGGAAGCCAATAATATTCTTACATTTCATCAAATTTTCATTCGTTTTATTTTTTAATATATGATGATTTTTGGTTCATCTTCACCTTCATTCTAGTAAAGAACATTCATCTTGGTGACTTCATTATACACAATATGCAGCATTTTAATAATAGAAAGAAAAAGAAACAAAATATTTAATATATGTTCTAATCATTAGCCTTGTCTTCTCACATTTTCATATCCATCCCACTAACGATAAGATTGTTCTAGATTGTTATTTGATTTTTCTACCCTTAACAGTATAGGTTACTAATTGGTTGATGGCCACATGACTCGATTACATCACTGACAACAGTTATAGATTAAGCAGCATGTACCACTATATGAGGCTATCTTTTATGACATTAATTGTAATAAGCCTTTGCTTAGTTATACTATTGAACTACCTGTGGATGATGAAGCTACTACCTTATGACCACGTCATAGATTTCCACATGAAACTTATTTTGTTAAGTATCAGCTTATTCAATTATGAGGTGATCTTTAATCTATTAATGATATCATATTGCAATTATCTCAATGACTCATATCTTTTAATTTAGTCTCGCTTTCCTCTTCCATGTAACCGATTTTAATGTTTTCAAAAAATGGAAAGAAATTTATGATATTACATTTAAGAAGACAGCCATAAATATATCTATTATGTTTATTATTAAACATGTTTGATAATCAAATATTTTCTTATCATGTCAAATTACATTTAATATTATTTTGGAATTTATTATACCTCTAATTTTGCTTTAAGATTTTAATTTATAATCTTTTCATACATGAATTAAGAACGAGTCAATGATTTATATTTTATGTGTACTTGATTTTTTCATTGTTGCTTCTTTTTAAAGTCATAAATATTTTGTTATAAAAAGGGGAGATTGTTAAACTATGGGAGGTTTTGGTCAATTTTTGATGATAACAAAACATGAGTAATACTAATGAGTTTTATTTGTTAAGATATCAATATGAGAGCAAATAGCAACCATACATAAATTAAGAGATAAAGTTGTTAAAAGGTTAAATTTTGCATAAATTGAAGTGAAGATCAAAGAGAAGGAAAAAGAAGATTACAACATATCAAAGTTAAAAATAATGTGTAATATTTTTTTGTAATTTCACTTAATCAATTTGATAATTTTAAAAGCTCACGATGCATAAACACATCAATTTAAATTTAATTGCATGAGTATTTTAATTTGTCAAAATTTAAAGTTTAGATTTCAATATTTGCATTAAAAATGACGTTTAATCTTTTGAATTATTTATAATGATGATTTTGGAAGGATTAAACAATATAAAAATTATTAAAATTATTGTATCAAGGTTTCTAGTAATATTAGTTGACATATTAATCGACCAATGGGCCATTAATCAACCAATACTCAATGACCAGTAATCTTATGCACTGAATGCATATTAGTTGACTAATGTGCTACACTAGTTGTCTAGTGCTTTGGAAATAGTCATTGTTGGAAGGCCCCAAATTGTATCCTAATTGAAATGTTATATATGTATGAAATTATATGTACTAGAAATTGTGATACGATTGTAGATTGCATGTCTTGAATTTTGGTTAATGGATCATACTTAGTGAGTTGGGATTAATTAATACCATTAGAGAATTGAGGTATTAAATAGACATTTGGAGCAAGACAAGTTAGTGCTTGAAAATTAGTATGACTAAGTGATCGAGGTGTTACGCTACAAATTTTTTTTACTATTTTAACCTCAACAGTACCATAAATGCAAGGGTGTTTCACAAAGTACCTAATGTATCGATCTTATGAGGATGGTTAATCTAGTCTTAAAATCTAAGATTAAAACTAAATCTCAACAATCTAAAATAAACAGTCAATGTAGAAAATTAATCAATCAACAATCAATTATGAGAATTAAATTTCGAAAATATAAATAAAATAGCCAATCACACAACCTAATCCAAAATCAACCTAGAAAGTACCAATTGAGAGAAAGCAAAGTTAATGAAAATCTAATCAATCATGTAATTATCGAATTATTGGGTCTAGACGATCTTAGGATGGATTACTCTCTCTCGAGTTTTAATATTTAACCCTAATTTATAATTCCTAATTTAAATTATGGAATTGTGATCTCTCAATTCACAATATACCCAAAACCCAAATTAGTTCTAAAATTATCTAATAACCTATTAGAAACTTATGCTGGATATCTCGTTATACAATTTCACAGGTTTGATTCAATTATTATCTATCAAATTACCTAACTCTCAATAGCCCAATTTAATTATATTCACTCAGCTCACCCTCTCGGTTCATTGCCGAATTATTAAGAACAAATATTGAATCACAAATAACTCAAATAAAACACAATTGATCAAACTTTATTAATCTCAAGAATCAAAATCTCAAAGGTGAGTTTAGACAAAAATCGATATTCAACAAAACCTATTCTCGATAATTATCTCAATTTCATACATCAATAAAACTTAAATAAATTGGAAAATACGTGCAGAATGGATCAATGGAGGCAGCGACTGTAAGTAACCACCTTCATCTCTGTGTCTCTCTTCCTTCGTCTCCTTCCTCAGATCACTTAATAACTTTCTAGGGTTTTTGAATTTTGGCTAATGTGAAAGCTCTGCAAAGGCTTTTTCATCTATCCATTAATGATTTATTTATACTGTGGAAGCCCTAGGGTTGATCTGGGGTCAAAATGGTTTGAAAAACCTTATGAAGCTCGAGTTTTTCTGTCAGCCCGACGTAAGCTATAATTGTGACTCTGCCTACCATGATTATGGCTAACGCCTAGCCTTTTCTGTCATAATCGTAGCCTAAAGTGCATGCGATCATGGCTTGGCATATAGCTCTCTATCACGATCATAACCCAAAATGCACGATCGTGGCCTAGGTCTTATCAACTCGTCTATTTCTCTTAGGCCATAATTATGGGCCATGTTTTTGACCCGAAACTCTTCGAAACTTCTCCATTCTTTGCCGTTTACCCTGAAACACTAACAAACACATCAAGGTACATCATAAATATAACATTTAAGCTCAAAGACTCATACTAACCCATAAAAATAATTAAACACTTATAACACCATTGAAACCTAGTTAACACTAACTAGCAAATTGAACCCTAAAACATCATGCAAATCATAACTATCAACATCTCCTCACTTAAATGTTTGCTTGTCGTTAAGAAAACACAACAGCAAATGCACCACACTCAATCCAATAAATAGGTAATTGCTTTGACTTCATGAAAAAAATTAAATGTTAAACATAACCATACAAGGTATATCTAATCACTAACATGCAAAATCTATATCTAGGGGCTTTGAACTAAATATAAAATTTAATCGTGTCTAAGTGTTAATTTATTTACCCTTTTCAATTGCACACATATATTAATAATTCTTTGGTCCTTTAGACTCTGTAACTGCTGCTAAGTATATTTTCATGAAAAGTCAAGCTTACTATAAGTTCGGTAGGTTTTTATTGAACAATTACACTTTTTTTAATTCTTAAACATAGGCTTAGTCTTTTTACACTGAGCCAAACATTGGTAATGAATGTCGATCGGGTTACTCAACTAATTAATGCTTTTATTAAACCACTTGTTTGAAACATCATTATAGCTTTTTGAGAAAAAGGCACACATTTGTGATTCGTGTCGATTCGGTTACTCAGCTATATCATGTTCTCAACTGGTTACCAACTCTATTTATAACCTGAAGGTTAATGGAATAGCGATTTATTTAACAAATTTTTTTAATTATTACCTACCTTGTTGTTGGAGCTACTCATTTTCATGAAAAAAATAATGGGCAAGCTACTTAAATTAAAATATATCAAATTATGAATGAATGTGATAACCTATAGGGTGTTAAATTTACACTAAATCCTAATTAAGTTGCATATTTATCCAAAGACTCATAATTCACTAATTTTGTGATCTAATGATTGTTTACAACGTAATAGACCATGTTTAAACATAAAAAAATTTCACTCCAATTAAGCCACTGACATATTAATATAGATCATAAAATGCAACCTAATAAGTATCATACAATATGCAAAATTCACATTAAAAAATCACATAACCCCTCCTCACACTTGAACAACACATTGTCCTCAATGTGAGAAGAGGACACACAAGCACATAGAAGACAAACATAAATTAAAATGGATAGAAAATAAAATAAAATAACATAAAAATTAAAACTGAAGGCTAATTTGAAAAAGAAAAATAAATGGGTTAGACACAAACCCTAGAGTGATCGAGGTGGTAATGGTGTTAGAGGCAACAACTGAATGCTCTGAGCATTGAAATATTGGTGGATTTGATAGATATCCTAGCTCTGGCGATGTTGTGTCCAGGCCATCTCCTTTACCATTCTAGTGTTTTCCGTGAGTGTTGTTGGATCAGGAAAAGAAAGCATGCCATATTTAGAGAATCGGTAGATTTAAAATTTTTTTGGAAATCTTATTTTTAGTGGAAGCAATATATCCAAATCATCATGCCAATCTATACATTATATGGTATAAGGATAATAATGAACATAAACAAGATAGTGATATTATCGACTCCTTCGCTACAACTGTAATTTCTCACTGCGCTATCCTCTCCTTCTTCTTGTATCCGAAGACTTTTGATTTTGAATCCTTTTCTTTGTAAATCTATCCTCTCCTTGTTGTTGTATCCTAAACCAATTTTATTTACCTCTTGTTCTTTCAAGACAACTTGGTTAACAAAATGCTTTGGTGGGAAAGGAGAAGAAATCTTTGGAGGAGATTTTTTTTAGAAGAAATGAACCAAAAATGCGACTCTTCTCTTGCAAATTTCGACACACTCATGCATGAAAGGAGAGAGAGAGTCAAACCACGCAAGAACATCTTCTTACACACTCAATTTCAGTTATGCATGGAATGGAAGAAGATAATAGCATCCAATGCATCACTTCTTACTTTAATCAATCATAAAGTAACTGACTCGAGCCTTTTCGTTCTTACCCTTGGAGGCCAAATCAAAAATATTTTAATTCCAAGGATTGCAGTATAGAATGCAACCTCGGGTCATTTCATTTAATCAAAACTAGATTAATGGAACTAAGCTAGTCTATACTCATGATATGTAAACAAAATTAGCAAGGAAGAGGGGGGTTTCAATCTTTGGACATTTGGATAAAAATAAGCGAATTGTAAGAAAATGTAATGAAAAGTGTTTTTGGATTTTGCGAATAGAAAAGCGATAAAATGAAAACAATGATTGAATGATAATAGTATCCTCTTGAAAACAAGCTTTGGCTATCATCTTTCAAAGCAAATTTTTAAGGGAGTGAATCACTAATTTTCAAATGGTAAACCTTAAAGAACTCTTTAAGTCCAAGGTTTCAATCAATGAACTCCATTTATTAAAACCTTATTGAATGCTCTTAGTGTGTGCAATGGGTAAGCTAATGTAATAAGTCTTTAGGATCCAGAATCATCTCCATATCAAACACAACTAGGAAAAAATAAGAGAATTAACCAAATCACAAATAAACATATATGATACTTCATATATTCAAGCTCCAAGTTCTACATCAACAAATCCCAATAACACATTAAATATTTAATACTTGATTAAAATCTAATCAAGAATATTCAACTACAAATTACAAATCCTAAACCTAGGAGTTCATAATAATGTAGTTTAACATGGAATGAACTACTCCCCTTTGAAGCCTATTGAACTCTAGTCGTTTTCATAATTCAACCCGTTATCTGGAAACGGGATGTTATAATTCTCCCCTCCTTAAAGAAATTTCGTCCTCGAAATTCATTTACTTGTCCGTTTCCTGTTTCACTTCACTACTCATTTACTTTCTTTCTAAGGACAATAGTTGATTCATTTAAGAGATCAATCAATCCCTTGTCTATATATATATATCACGCTTCCTTCATTATCCTCTTGATGAGTTTCGAATGACCTAACTTTTCACTTCCAGTCTCAACAACACATATATCGGATCATATCACTACGAATCATATCACACTATATGGATCTGATAATGATAAAACAAGTCACACTTCCAAAGGCCTATTCTCGTTATATAATTACATGGATCACTTAATATCAACTTAATTTCTCTTATTCACTCCGGTATCTCTAATTAATTAAACCTTGGCACAAGTCATTTGTTTCACTTCTCATCGGTGTTAGTACACTTATTTTTCAAATCATTCTTAAAATATGCCATAACCTCAGTGTGATCCACCAAAAATTATTCGGATTACAGATTCATTTCACTCATTAACGGTATCCCAATTTTGTTCTAGCTTATAATCATTCCTTTGAGCCCTCTCCATTACAATGAAAAGAGAATGACCCCTTTTTATTTTCTAACGCCTCATAAAATATTCTACTGGTATCACCCGGATAATTATTTTGATATCTGAAATCAGCTTGCACTACACATTGCTCCATATTCTGATGAATTCCCGAATATAAGCTTACACTTGTCTCACTATGTAAGACTATTTGCAACACAAACGTATAATCCCTCGTTTCTACTTTCTTTGCCATGAATTTCTCTTTCGATGTATTCTCCT
>JANZXR010356215.1:0-21370 GCA_027575705.1 Erythroxylum echinodendron
TGTTGCTTTTGATCAATGAAATGAGGAAGAGTTTGGTTTTAAAAATTACTGTGGTTTATAATTACTGCTTTATTATTCAGATTGACGTGATGCCATGTGGAGTATTGTAGTGATTTTTTGTAGCTCATCCTTATCGTAGGATATATATCGGAATGACCTATGGGCGTCCCGGTGTATACCCTGCAGTAAGGAGGTGTTACAAATGGATACCAACATTTTATGGAGAGGTATAGAAACTTGTTAAGAATCTATTAGTTCAATAATCACTTCATTTGAAGATCGGGTGATGAAGTTATGGCCAAAAGATTCAAACCTAATCATGTCCTCAATCATATTGTACCTATCTTGGGAAAATTAGTACAACTTTCACTAGAGATATCGGATTTTGGTTATTTTTAGATAGTTTAGAAGAGAACTTCGAGGTTAAAACTTTTATGAAGACCTTGAAGAGGAATTTCTCCATCTAGAGGGTCAAAATAAGACAACTTTGTCTCAAACGAAGTAATTAGGTCTGACGATTTAGACTAAGAAGATCCAGACTAAGACGATCTAGACTAAGATGATTTCGAATAAAACGATCCAGAATAAGACTATTTACACTAAGATGATTTCAACTAAGATGATCCAGATTAACACGATTCCGACTAAGATGATCCAAACTATACAACTAAACATACCAAGCTCCCTCCAAGCATCTCCAATGATTCCTACATCCATTCTAACATCACTTCCAGTAATAATCTTCCCAATTTCACTCCTTCTAATGCAATGTCCCTCCTTAAACATTCAATTACCAAATTGATTTCATTAAACTCCCAAATCTCAACTCCATTAATTCATCACATACAACAAATTCTCTTCTTTCACTATAGTTATCCTATATGCATCCTAAACAGCATTACAAACTTATAATGATCATATCTCCCAATCCCAACTTCCAAAAGTTTCATACTTTATATCATTAGAAAGATAGAAAGATAATCTACAACTTTCAAGTAGACAACTTTGTCTAATTCAGCCTAGATCAATACAGATTTACCCTAGAAGTCAAAATACAAAATTTTACCCTTATGAATGCTTGAAAATGTAATCTACAAACTTTGAGAGTCATGAGCAAAAACATAATCACATTTCATTATCATCAAAAGATAATAGTTTTAAAAGCTTTAATGGGCATTTCAAGCCGCAAATACGTCATATTTTAAAAATACACAATTTACACAAAGTAGAATTGCTCAAAATGCAACTAAAGCCTTATTTTACAAAAACTAACTTAAAATACAAAATAAGCATAATCCGGAGTAATGCCCTTATGCTCGATCACTCGATCTCTTGCTCATTGCTTGAAGATGGGATAGAATTGGGGGGTGAGCTTAAAGCTCATAGGTAACAATTTTATAACTGGTAACTAGCAAAACCATTGAAAAATTCACAATGCATTATGAAACACATATTTACACATTCTTAATTTATCAAACACTTTATAAGCAACTCAAATCATACATTCAATAAACTTATCAACAGATAAGCACATCAAAGTGGTTTGGGAGTTCTAAAAATAGAATGAGCTAGCACATTACCATGAAATGGTCCTGTGTAGTTGTGAACAGAACGAACTAAATCAATCCCACATAGTGGTCTTGCGTAGTTGTAAACATGAGGGAGTCCCTGAAGGAACTCCATGCCACTTGTGGGCAGGTGGGAGAAGGCTTTAGTCAAAGTGCACTTGACATACAGAATGGAACAGACCAAACCCATATAACATATATATCATAACTTGTAAAATTGTTGCCCAAAATGTTAATTTTTTGGAAAAGTGATTTCACAGACATAGTGAAAAAAAATCATGTTTTCATTCTTTTCATAAATCGTCAACACAATATTCACACACCAAACACATAGCACTTTCTCAAGGAATTCAAAAAGTAATAAATGCACATTTATAATACAATTGAAACACATTTACATTCTTGATTTTGAAGAAACATTAATGGCTTATTATTCAATTTTAAAAATGTAACCCACCTTGAATTCCTTGCTTAACAATTGCTGAAAGATGCCTCTCTTCTAGCTCCTCTTGCCTCTCCTCTTGATTTCCTTTAATATTGGAAAAAATCCCAATTCAATAGGAATTCAAATTGAGAACTCAAAAAGCACATTCACTAAAACTTGATTATAGAATACTTAAACTCATGCATTTTCTAAGCTTCATGAACAAAAATCCTTCAAAAAATCTAAAGGGTTAAAATTGGGCTTACCTTGAATCTTCACCAAACAAAGATATGTTTGGCTCAAATGGAAGCTCTTCTCTTCCTCTTTCTTTTCCCCTTTTTGAACAACTTCAAAATCACTTTTAAAACCAATAATATTGGAAACCCAGTTTAGCTTTCTCTTCTTTTCTTTTTCTCCCACGACACTCTCTTCCCTCTTCTCTCTCATTTTCTTTTTTCACTTCATTCTCTCCTTCAATTCACGTTTTTCTCAACTTTAAGAGCAAGACTTCACTTTCTTCTTCCCATTTTACCTTTAATAAGTGCTAAAAGTCATCTTTGCCCTTGCTTTTATTCTTCATGATCTCTAAACTTAAGTGACGTGTCAAAAATGTCCTCAATTCATTCTTAATGCATTAATTTCACTAACTAGTGAAGTAAAATCCTACTAACATTGACATAAATAATTAGACTCCAATAATAATTCTATCATGACCTCATAATTTATTTAAATCATGCTTAACACTCTATTCATTCTAAGGCAAAAATTCAAATTCCATAGAATATCACACTTAATAAAAATATTTCGGGAGCCAACAATATGTCTATGAAAATATATAGGCCTAAGTCTTTTAATCAGTGGGTTAACTAACAATTCTGCAGTGACATGTACTTATCAAATGTATTGTCAACATCAACCCATCCTAAAAATTTAAAGTACTTAAGTTTAACATAATCGGCTCCACTTATGTTCTTTGTATTCTTGAAAAAGAATACAACAAATGATTTATCAACAATGAATCTTAATAGGAGAAGAAATTGAATTAATAATTGTAAGCTCTCTAATGAAGTTCTTAAAACTTTTGGTATGTGCTTCTCCTTAAAATAAGCTATAATCTTATATTCCATTATTGAAGTCCCCATAACATAATATTTAGATATCTTCTAAGATAACTCCTCCATTTAATATAAAAATATAATAAATAGTAGATCTTTTGTCATTGAAACAATTATTAAGGCCAACATCAATATTTCTAATAATATCAATGTAATGGTCTAAATTTTTGTTAAATTACTCATAATAGACCAGTAAGGAGAAAAGCTCTATAAAAATATAAGTTATGCTTAAGAAAGCTTAAGTTTATTTTTTTCTTAAACTCTTTTCCTTATAGTTTACTATTCACTTCCGACTTTCGAAACTCATACCTTCGCCATATGACCACCATTTTTGGTGATCTAGGACTTTATGAAAAGCTCTCGAGATGCTCTAGCAAACCTTAAACTTATTTTATAAAAAATTAACTAGATATGGAGAAATCACGACTGAAATTTTGGTCCATTTAGGTAAATCACTGTTCTCCTATTTCTAGTCATTTTGGATGAAAATAACACCATCATCATGTTTAATGGCCTTAAAAAATGTAGAAAAGGAGGGGAACTAGACACCAATCAACCCATTTTATTAGTGGACATAAATGAGTTATTTTTGAACTTTAAGCCTTCGATTCTCACAAACTAGGAGGAGTTTCAATTTAAGACTGATGTCATTGGATTTTTGGAGGTAAGCTCGTCATTTCTAGGTGGGTGGTGAAGATCACTATTTTTCTGGTGAAAATGGTGATTTTTCGAATAGAAATGGCTAAAAATAATTTTGAAATTTTCTAAATATTATACGAATCAATTTTCATAAAAGTGATGTATTGAAATTTTTGATAGTTTGTGAGGAAATTTTTTTAGGAAATGGTTATATTTAAATGGAAATGCATGAAACTAATTAAATTTGAGTCATTGTTGATTAAAATTGAGACTATCTGAATGTCTTGAGTATAAATGAGGGTGTTCAGGTTATAATTTGAAATACCTGAATTATGAATTACATTTATTATGGATTTTGTGATGTAAATGTGGACTCAATTAGGCATAGATATGTAGTTCAGAGGCCCAAATTGAGTTGGGTTACTGATGGATATAAAAGTGCATTTTTATTAGAGGAATGGCCCTTCTTTTGAAAGAGGGATGTCTATTTTTTCAGGGAAAACTTTGTTAAATTTTTTGTAAGTTCCTCATAAAGTATAACAACACCATTTTAAATAAAAAATAGAGCTCTTTAAAATAAATAACAAGTTCTATCATGGTCTTATTCTTAAGGCAATCAAAAAATGGTTTAAGTTTTACATCCTAATAATCCTCCCTATTTATCTTTCTATAGATCAATTAGGAGTAAAAGCCTCCACTTTGAGACACCAAGTTAGGCGCAAAGGAGCACATTCTACTTGTGAGATAATATTCACGGTTATGACTGTGCATTAGAATTCATTCTCATATTCATCAAAACAGTCACCATCATTATCATATAAACACATGATACTTACACATATGGATTGAAACATGTACACATATTTTTATCATGAGATGTTATGCTTTTCTTGATATTTGATAATATGGAGGATCGTTATGAGCTACTTGGTGGGCGTCACTAGGTTGTGCGCATAGTGAGTCAATTGTTCGGTTATAGATTTGGGTTAGTATTTGATCCATTGATGGATCAATTGATTAAGATACGATATGGTTGGGGCTATTCAGTTGAGTTTACTCTCGAACACTAACTGATATATAGTATATGATATAGTGGTGTGATTGTGGTGGTTTGATCGAGGTTACTATCAGATGGAAATCATATAATAGTGAGGATGTGGTGGTTTGATTGGGGTGGCTCTCAGATGGTAGTCCACTACATTTAGACCAAGTGACTCGTATAGAACAAGAGAGCTCCTATGGTTATAGTTTACAGTTAAAGTGTATGTCATTAGATCCTTTCTCAGTCCTCCATTATTATTTGTGATTTTTGAATGTGATGATTATGTGACCAGACATTGATATAGGAAATGCATCCATTTTTACAAAAAAATAATTATGTTGTGAATTTGCATTTATGGGTATGGTACGTTATATGTATATATATAAATATATATATCATTTGAAATCCTTAGGAATACATAACATAACCATAGTATTAATTCAGTCAGTGAGGTCTGACTCCCTTTAACGATTTTTCAGGATTTTCTTTTTAGATTTCTTATAACAAAGTACTTTGACCTTTAACTCTAGAGTCATATTAGTCTTGTATATGTTAGATTTACGTCGTATTAAGTACCTTAACATTATAACATATTGTGGATTGGATATTGTTAAGATTCTTTAATTGTATGAGTTTGATTATTTTGAAATCTTATCTTTATTATGGATATAATGATTTGATGGTGTTTTAGGCTTACTAGGGGTCCATTAAACCTTAAGTTTACTACTCTTTTAGAATCATTCATGGTTCAAGGATAAGTTCATAATAAAGTTTATATCAGAGCCTTAAGTTTAAATTTGAATTGTTGGGTTGATTAGAATTGAGTCAAATTTCTCTTTGAACTATTACAACATTAGGAGCATGTTTGTTTTAAATTGTTGCCTTTACTTCAACTATTTCGTAGGATTATTACAAATTTTATTATATCTAAAGCCTTTCCTTAATCTTTGATCATAAGGAGGAGAAGAACTTCAGCACGAACTCGTAAAGTCGAAGTGACGGTCGATAGAGAATCAGTTCTTGAAGAGGACAAGCTCCATCACCACCTAGGTAGGTAAGGTATAGGGGTAGGTCTAATGTTACTATTCAGTAGTCAGATTTTCAAGCTCAGTGTGATTTAGCAATGAAGGGTGTAGATACTACTTTGGCAGCTGGTATGAAAGGATTATAAAATACTATAACTTCTTTGAACTAAATTATCCATTTAATAAAACAGATAGCTCAAAATAGAGGCTAGGGTATGACGAATGTAGAAGTTGTCTTACACTACACTAGGATTGGTATAATTACTTTTAATAGTACAGGGGACACTATGGAATTTTTCAATGGTATCAATTATCATAATAGAATGACATAAACAGATTCACATAAGATTTACATTGTTGAGATATCAGTTCAGGTGATTACACTGGATTGGTTTATCTGAGTTATTTAGCCAATTATAAGTACCTTATCTTAGAAGGAGTTTAAATATAGATTCATGAGACAATTTTGTCCACCACCATGGTTAGATGCTTATAAGTGGCAATTGTTACACCTTAGGAGAGGTAATAGGTTGGTTGATGAGCATAATATGGAGTTTTATTGATTGATCAGATTTAGAGAGGATATGATTGATCACGGATGGAAAGTGGGACTTTACATTATCTGTTTGGGTCATGCATATGTAGGACTTCATTTAGAGGATCAAACTTTGGAGGGTGTCATAGATGAGGCTATAGAGATAGAGAGGTGACACATTATATAGGATATGATTCTTGATCCTTACCAGATTGGTGGCATTAGGGTCAGAAGCTGTAGTTTGCCATCATTGGTGTTATAGATGGGTGTAAGTGGAGAGCAATATAGATAGTCTCAACGAGGTCACAATCTATATGGTTATAAAAACAATAGGCATGGTCATAGGGATCTAGTAAGACTAATTATATTTATACTAGAGCAAGTAGTAGTCATAATAGGCAAAACTTTGGATATAGTCTCACTTTGGAAGCATTGCTTGTCAGAGTTGTGGCAAAGTCCATTAGGGACCTTACTATATTCGTTTGGGTGCTTATTTTTAATATGATCAGATTGGTCATTTTTCTAGAGAGTAACTTAACTTTGGGTTTCAAATATAGTTTTCTAAAGGTTCCTCTACTATGTTATAGACATAATATTAGGTTCAACCTCAACATTAGGCACAGTACTGAAGTGAATCTTAGATTATAATTCAGCGGGGCCATGGATTAGGAGGTAGGTTTAGGGATAGATACCTACCTAGGGGGTCTGGTACTAGAGGTTTTGGGCAAGCCTTGATCTCTCAACAATCAGGAGGAGGATAGGTTCAGGTGTTCACCCTCACCACACAAGATGGTTAGACCTATAATGCAGTTGTAGCAAGTATTGTATCAATTTGTCATGTTGATACTAGAGTTTTATTTGACCCAGGTGCTAACCGTATATTTATATCTCATTTGTTTGTGTCAAGGATTGGTTAGCAAGCAACAAGATTAGTAACTCCTTTATCAACAACCACCCCTTTGGGTGAATCTCTGAATACTGATATTATTTTCCTTTTTGTTAGGTGTTGATTGAGGGTAGAGAATTAGTGGCTAATTTAGTATTGTTGGATTTAATGGATTTTAATGTGATTTTGAGTATAGATTGACTCTTACAACACTTTGCTATCTTGGATTGTCGGGAGAAGTTAGTGATTTTTAGTATTCCTAAAAATGTTGAATTCTGGTTTAAAGGTGATAAAAGGGAAACTCCTCAAACCTTATATTTGCCATTACTGCTAAAATGATGATTCGACGAGGTTTTCAAGGGTATTTAGTGAGGGATACTTTAATAGAGAGGTTCAGTTGATGATGTTCCCATTTTATGTTAATTTCCTGATGTGTTTGCTGAAGAGTTGTCAGGTTTGTCATTAGAGTGGGAGATTGAATTCTATATTAAGGTAATGTCAGGTACAACTCCTATCTCGATTCTACCTTATAGGATGACTTCAGCAGAGTTAAAGGAGCACCATTTGTATGCTAAATTTTAAGTGTGAATTTTGGTTAGATCATGTAGTTTTCTTGGAACATATGGTATCTAAAGATGACATCTAAGTGGATTTTAAGAAGATTGAAGCTATCACAACATGGCCAAGACTTACTAATGTTACCAAGGTTTGGAGTTTATTAAGCTTAATAAGCTATTATTGAAGATTTGTCTAAGATTTCTCTTGACTAGTTTCACCTTGATCAAGTTAACATTAGCTCCAATGTTGACCTTACCTTTAAGATTGGATGGATTTACAATGTATTGTGATGCTTCTAAGGTTGGTTTGGGTTGTGTGCTTATGCAACACAGACTAGTAGTGGCTTATGCTTTATGAAAACTACAGAAGCATGTGAAAAATTGTCCTATTTATGACTTAGAAACGGTAGTTGTAGTGTTTGCACTTAATATTTGGAGACATTATTTATAATGTGCAACTTGTGAGATATAAACTGATCATAAAAGTTTGAAACACATTTTTTAGTAAAGGGATCTAAACTTGAGGCAACGAAGATGGATGGAGCTTTTAAAAGATTATCGTTGTTTTATTTTGTATTACCCAGGTAAAGTTAATGTAGTAGCTGATGCTTTAAGCAAAAAATCATTAAGTATCCTTTCTCACATTAACTCTATAAGGAGAACCTTTATTAAAGAGTTGCATGAGTTATTGGAACAAGGATTGCAATGGAAGAAATCAAGAACAGGATGTTTGTTAGCAAAATTCAAGGTTAGATCAATCGTTCTAAGGATTTTATTATGGTGATGGTATTTTGAGGAAGGGTACTAAAGTATGTGTATCGAATGTTGACAACTAAAGAAAGGAGATTATAGAGGAGGTACATTTTACGGCTTATAACATTCATCCAGGTTCCATTAATATGTGTCATGATCTAGAGGAATATATTGGTGGAGAGGAATGAAAAAAGATATTATGGAATTTTTGTTTAGGTGCCTAGCATGTCATTAAGTAAAGCTTAAGCACCAAAGACCTTTTGGATTATTACAACAACTCCTTATTCCTGAGTGGAAATGGGATATGATTACGATGAACTTTCTGACTAGATTGCCTTATACTAATATTAGGTATAATGCCAAATGGGTGATTGTGGATAGACTAACAATATCTATACACTTATTACCTATCAATAGGTAGATCAAAAATTGCTCGTGATTCCCAGTTTATGACCTGCGACCCGCCCAAAGTCATTTTGTTGCAAAATGGCATTGTTTTGTTTATATTTAAAATATTTCTTTCACTGAAAAAATGACGTCGTTTTCCTTTAAGAGTAAAATGACATCATTTAAGTTATAAAACAGTTAATAAAATACAAGACAAAATGACATCATTTTGTTGCAAACAAAAAGATGTCGTTTTGCTTCTCATTAAAAGAAAGTCAACCAGCCTCCTTTGCTCACCCCCCAGCCTCCTGCCTCTATCTCCCTTCATCCCTGAGCTCTCACAATCTCTCCTAGTTGCTTTCACAATTTCACTCTCACTCACACAAAACTTTTCACTTTGTTCTTCTTCTTCATTTCACATTCTTCCTTTGTTCTTCTTCTTTGTATATTATCTTTCGTGTGCACGTCGAAGTCACCAACCCTCAAAACAAGCAACGGTCAATTTGGTTTTTTGGTTGTTTTGAGAACTGATGTGGCTAATTTGAGATCTTTATATGTTAATATTAGAAATATGGGATAATGCTTGTAATGTTTTTGATGAAATGCCGCAGATATTGTTATTTGTTTGTCACAAGTATAAATAATTCTTTCCTTCTATAGATATTAGAATCTAACCATAAACATTTTCCTTAATCATCCTTGATAGTTGATTTAACTCAATTTTCTTTATCTAGCAGAAATTTTTAGTATGAAAAAGAAGCATTTTAGAATAAGATTAACACATAGTATTACAACAGTATATGATATTATTGGGTTATTTGCCTAAATCTTATCCTATCTTGGATTATGTAAAAATATCATCCTCCTTTTTATCTAAATTTTAAATTTGTTTGGTTCTTTTTCAACTGTAAATTAAGTTATAGAAGAATGGTAACCCTCTATTTTCCTAAATATTCTCCTACCCTGTTGTATAATAGAATAACCTTTTCTGTCTTTTACCTTTCACTTTATTACCTTCACTTCTACATCGTACTCCTTACATGATCTGCGATGAAAAGGTGGAAGAATTTAATTTGGACTTTAGCATGTGATACGCACGATCCATAATTAATTTGATGCTTGTAATTTTAATAGTAGCTTTGGTTGTATAGTGTTTTGCTCATCATGAACCATGTTCGAAAAATGATACGGCCTCTAAGTCACATAATTGTCACTACACTACCAAATATGGATATTTATCAAGTAAGTCTCATTATCCTTGAAGTAATGCTTTTGTATATAAGAATTTGGAACCATATCCACCTTTATTCTATAGAGAAACTTCGATCATTTCCACCTTAAGCTTTGCATTGTATTTTAGGGTTTAAGTTATTAAGTATTTAGTGTTAATTTGGGTGTTTAGTGCATATTTAGGTTTTAATTGTGTTAGTTTATGTGTTTAAGTGTTTTTATAGGTTAGTATGAGTCTTTGAGCTTAAATGTTATATTTTTGAGGTATTTTTATGTGTTTGTTAGTGTTTTAGGGTAAACGGAAAAAAACGAAGAAGTTTTGAAGAGTTTCAAGCCAAAAACACAGCCTATAATCATGGCAGAAATAAGCTAGCTGACAGCACCTAGCTACGATCGTGCACTTTGGTCACAATCATGATAGAGAGCTAGTGTCAGGCCACAATCGTGCACGGCCACAATCGTGACAAAAAGTTTTAGGTGCTGGCCACAATTATGCATTTTGGGACACGATCGTGGCCTGCAACGACCTGATATAGAAACTCAAATTTTACGAGATTTTTTAGACAATTTTAACCTCAAATTAACCCTAGGGCTTCTAAGATATAAATAGAACATTACAAGATAGAAGGAGAGGATTTTTGCAAAGCCTTCACATTAGCCAAAATTTAGAAACCCCAGAGAGCTATTGAGTGATTTGAGGAAGGAGATGAAGGAAGAGAGACACGGAAATGAAGCTTGACGCAAAGTACTTCCCAGAACAGGTAGTTTCTGCCGTCGCTGCCTCCATTGATTCGTTCTGAGCTTATTTTCCAATTTGTTTCAATTTTATTGATGTATGAAATTGAGATAATTGTTGAGAATAGCTTATGTCGAATGTTGATTATTGTCTAAACTCACCTTCGGAATTTTGTTTTTGATTTTAATGAAATATGATTTATTGCATTTTTATTTGATTTATTTGTGATTCAATATCTGTTCTTAATAATTCGGCAATAAACTTAGAGGGTGAGCTGAGTGAATATCATCAAATTGGGTTAATGAGAGTTAGGTAATTTGATAGATAAGAACTGATTCAAACTGGTGAAATCGTGTAACAAGAGATCGAGCATTAGTTTCCAGTAGGTTATTAGACAATTTTAGAACTAATTTAGGTTTTGGGTCAATTGTGAGTCGAGAGATCACAATTCCATAATTTAATTTATGGATTATTAATTAGGGTACAAAGATTATAACTTGAGAGAGAGTAATCCACCCTGGGACTGTCTAAACCTAATAATTCGATAATTGCATAATTGATTAGATTTTTATTAATTTCGGATTAAAACCCCCTTTCTCTCATTTAGTAGTTCCTAGGTTAATTCTTGATTTGGTTATATGATTTTCTATTTTGTTGTTATTTTTGAAATTTAATTCTCATAAGTGATTGTTGATTGATTAATTTTCTACATTTATTGTTTATTTTAGATTGTTGCGAATTAGTTCGACCTTAGGACTAGATTAACCCTCCTTTTAAGATCGATACCTTAGGTACTATGCGAATGACCCGTGCACTTACAATATTATCAAGGTTAAAATAAGATCAAGTTATTGGCACCGTTGTTAGGGAGGCGATAGTTTAGTTCTATAGTTTAAGGGGGTAGATTATTTTTTAATTTTTTTTTCATTTCTTCTGTTTTATTTTAGAATTCATGCTCTTACATGAACACAAGAGTCATGAAAGTTTCGAGTCATGTAGCAGAGATGTTAGATTTAGATATCACACGATTAGAATGAACCCCTAGGAATGCTCGACGAGAAGAAGAAGAAGCCATAGGCAAATCATCAATGGCCAAGGAATTTAAATGGAATATGAATTAGGAAGTGAACCAAGGATAACAACAGAGGACCCTAATGGACTTTATGAGGCCAGGGTTCAACCTATCAAACCAATGAGTGGTAAGGCCACCGGTTCAAGAGGCCTCATTCGAGACAAAACTAGCCCTCCTCAACATACTTTAACAGAACATGCAGTTCTATGGATTGGTGAATGAGAATCCTAACGCACACATCGCTATCTTCCTTGAGATCTATGATACTTTTCGGTATCATCAGATGTTGGAGGATTCGGTTAGAATTAGGCTTTTTCCTTTACACTTAGAGATAGAGCGAAGGCTTGGTATCATTTACTAAGCCTAGCCAACATCACGGCATGGAGTCAACTTGTGCATGCCTTCTTGGACAATTACTTCCTGCTGACTAAGACAATGAAGATTATAAAGGAAATCACCAATTTCCAACAAGGTAACGAGGAGTCCATCTATGAAGCATGGGAAAGATATAAGGACTTGCAAAGGAAGTGCCCACACCATAACATACCTGAGGAATTCCTTCTATAGACTTTTTACAATGGAGTTAACCTATAGATAAGAGGCACAATCGACGCAGCTTCAGGAGGATCCTTGATGTGAAAAACTATTAATGAGGTAGAGGACCTGATGAAGGAGATGGAAAGCAACAGTTGCTTATGGACAGATGAGCAAGGAAAGCAACCGGCTACTTTTAGAGAGCAGAAGGGAATTGTCGCAGTCAATTAGATGACTGAGATGCAAACAAAGACTAACAATTTGACATGAAAACTTAGCAATATGAAGGCATCATTCTCAGCTCAGGTGAAGACTGTGCAGTTGAAGTGTAAGCACTGTGATCAGATAGACCATGATACCATGGAGTGTTACCTAATGAAGGAGGATAGTGAGGAGTACGTGAACTACATGGGGGCATAATATAGACGAGGAGGGAGTAACAATCCCTACTTCAACACTTACAACTTTGGGTAGAAGCATCACCTAAATTTCTATTAGTTGAACAACACTGGCAGACAGTTCAGGCCTCAGGGACAATCTGGCTGTCAACAAGATAAAGCAAGCTCGATGGAATGAAAGTTAGACAAGATTTTGGATAATATCAGAGGCATAGAAGAAGCACACGGGAGGCTCAAGAACAAATTCGAGCAATTTACGAAAAACCATGCCTCATCCATACATAATCTGGAAGTCCAAGTAGGCCAACTAACAGAAGCGATGTCCACTCGAAATGTTAGAACTCTTCCAAGCAACACCAAGTGTAATATAAAGCAACTTATCATGGTTATTAACAAAACCCAGGAGGAGGAATCGGAGAAGGTAAAGGGAGGGGAATATAAAGGAGAAAATAAAGTAAATAAAGAAGTCTTTCTAAGTGAGTTCACGATTGAGTCACTTAAGGTAACTCGATGTGTATTTCCATTCCTTATTATGCAACAACAAGAGTTATAGGCAAAGAGAGAAGCAGAAAAATTAGAGGAGATTGAGCAAAACAAGATTGAGGAAATGATGGAGCAAGTATAGACGAAGCTCAAATTATAGTAATCCGTCAAAAAGAAAGTCAAGGAGGGACAATTGGAAGATGACCCCAACATTGCAGAAAACAAGGAGGACCTAGGGGACGTTTTCATCCCGTGCAACATCAATAGAATCATTAAAGATAGGGCATTCACAGATTTGGGCATGAGTATAAACATGATGCCCTACAACTTCAGTTTGAAATTGGGGTTAAGGGAGTTAGTACACACCAAGTTTCTAGTAAAGACAGCTGATAGAACTGAACATAAACCGATAGGGATTATAAAGTATGTTCTAGTTAAAGTTGATAAATATACCTTTCCTATAGACTTCTACACACTGGACATTAGCGAAGATATGGAAACCCTGATAATTCTTGGACGACTGTTCTTGGCCACTGCGTGTTTAATCATTGATGTCGTTAGGGGTGAATTAACTTTGCGAATAGGAAAGGAGAAATTGACCTTCAAGGTGGCAAGAAGAGAGTACAGTTCTCCTTCACCTCTACTGAACCTCAAAGAGAATGGGAAGATATCAAGGATCTAGGGAATGCTTTTAGGAAAAAGTGCTCTCGAAGAAGAAGACGAGGAAAAGGGAATTGTAAGGAAGGTGGGAAATATAGCACAGTAGCTAAAGTTTAAATGTTGAGATTAATGACGGCACTACCATCGTACCATTCATTCCAACCATCGTGAGCTTAAAGGAGCGTCGAGCTATTGACGCTAAAAGAAGCACTGTATGGGAGGCAACCCATGGAAAAGTAGTTCTTTTATTATTTTTGTTTGAACATTTGAATTCGGTCGTTAGGATTATTTCATTTTTTTTTTTTGAAAAAGATTGAGAAAGGAATAGGGTTTCAGAATATGTGGATAATATATCAAGCATGAAAAGAGAAATGAAAGGGGTCATGAAAGAATTAAAAAGTGAAATGGGAAAGATTGGAAATAGAGTAAGGAAAGAAAAATTAGGAAGTGGTGGTAAGCCATAGGCCAGGATCGTGGCCTATAACTGTGTAGAAAGAGGGAGGGCACAAATCTTTAAAAGAACTATTACCATTTTACCCTTTTTAACACCTATATATTCAGTTCTAACTTCACTTATACTTTCACTTTCATTTTCACTTTATCTCTCTAGAATTTAAGCATCTAAACAATCTTATATCTCTCTAGAATTTTTCAACCACCAATTTCTTCCAAATTTCTACCTAATCATGCCACGCATTAAACAATCAGCCTGGTGGGAGCTATATAGACGAGAGCATGTTGCGGGACGTAGGAGAAGGAACTGAGCAGCAGAATTTGGTGCGCCCTTCCCATTCTACATATAGGATGAAGGTACTCGTTTCTGATCCCTTCGTGCTAGATAAATTTTAGTTCCTAAATACTTTAATTTTGATACACTTGATAAGCTAGAATTGTGTGAGAGAGTAGAAAACCTAGCTGAGAAGATCTAGTGGGCTCAATTCATATGATTTCAATTTCCTACTTGCACTGGAATTTTTCCTTTCTCTGACATACAACCCTAAGAATCTAAAAGAATTGCGGTTTAGGTTGGGAGGACAAGCTTG
Source organism: Erythroxylum echinodendron (assembly GCA_027575705.1). Lineage (NCBI taxonomy): Eukaryota > Viridiplantae > Streptophyta > Magnoliopsida > Malpighiales > Erythroxylaceae > Erythroxylum > Erythroxylum echinodendron. The sequence continues at coordinate 15,088 of JANZXR010356215.1, forward strand.
GGAATTAAATATTGAAATCATGTTTGAGATATGTGGATTCCCCGAATCCTCCATCATCGACAATCATGAAGACTTTTGCCCTTCCCAGTGCTAGAATGAGCTTACTAGAATTAAGCAATTTCGAATGCTCATAACAACATTATAAGGTCCCATGAACACTCGTTGTTGAACAAATTTATGTGTCAGCTAGTTTTCGACAAAACCGAAACCAACAAGTGTTCCATAAAGGAACTTTTTTTGTTGTGGTGCATAGACCACAGTATTCCAGTTTGCACGTCCACACATATGCTGAATGCTATTGTTACAACTCCACGTAAGAGGAGCAACAATCTAGGAATGGGATATATAGTGTCTGCCATTTTAGAATATTTTGGTAAGGAACATAGGGGATTAACTGTTCATCTCTCAGAATTCTTAAACCATCATCACTTATGGCGGGTTGAAATCGTTAAGTCCATAATATGAAACCTATGGATATCATCTAGAAGACACATGTGCTAATCAGGGCAAGTTAGGCAATTTCGAGCTCAGCACCGCCTCCGTAGGAAGAGGAATCAAGCAAAAAATTCGAGGAAGAGGAAGAAGAACATAGTTGGAAGGAGGTTTTGGATGCAATCTTCGAAATTAACAGGACACTCTCAAAAAACACTAGAATGGTGAAGAGATGGCCCAGACACAACACCACTAGAGTTGAGATATCTATCAGATCCATTAATATTTTGAGGCTTAGGGTGTTCAATAGCTGCCTCAGACACCATCACCACCTCAATCTCCATAGGATTTGTGTGTAACTCATTTATTTTTCCTTTTTTAAATTAGCCTTTAGTTCTAATTTTTATGTTCTTTTATTTTTCTTTCTACTTTAATTTCTATTTTTTCTTGTCTTTTATGCATTCGTATAGTCCCTTCACACATTGAGACAATATGTTATTCAATTGTGGGGAGGAATATTTGCTTTTCTTTTGAATGTGAATTTTGCATATTGTATGATAGTTATTAGGATGAATTTTGTGAACTGTATGAATGTGTCAATGGCTTAGATGATGTGAAATTTATTTAATTTTGAACATAGTCTATTAGGTTGTAAATAATCATTAGCTCATAAAACCAGTGAATTAGGAGTCTTTGGATAAATATACAACTTAATTAGGATTTAGTGTAAATTTAGCACCCTATATGTTTTCACATTCATTCATAATTTGAGGCCTTTCAACTTAAGTAGCTTAACTAGTATTTTTTATGAACATGTGCAGCTTAAACAACAAGGTAGGCAAATAAAAAAATGTGTGTATTTTTTTTAAATACATCACTATTTTGCTGACCTTCGGGTTATGAATAGAGCTAGTATCCAGTTGAAAATGTGATATAGCTGAGTAATGGATCGACATGCATCGCAAATGTGTGACTTCGTGTCAAGAAACTATAATGACATTTCAACCAAGATGTTTAATAAAAACATGAATTAGTTAAGTAACTGGATCGACATTCATCAGCAATGTTTGCCTCTATGTAAAAAGACTAAGTCTATGTTCACTAAATAAAAATAAAAATAAAATAAAAGTTATTTTTCTTTAATAAACCTACCAAACTTATAGAAAGCTTGACTTTTCATTAAAATTTACTTAGGAACAGTTATAGAGTCTGAAGGACCGAAGAATTATTAATGTGGGTGTACAATTGAAAGGGGTGAATAAATTAACATTTGGATTTCTATTAATTTGGATATTTAGTTCAAAGCTTCTAAACATAGATTTTGCATAGTAATGATTAAACATAACTTGAATGATTGTGTTTAATAATAAATTTATTTCACGAAGTTGAAGCCATTGTCTTGTTATTTCATTGTGTGTTGTGTGTTGTTATGTGCTTGTTGTTTTGTTTGCTTGAGGACAAGCAAAAGTTTAAGTGTGGGGATGTTGATATTTATGATTTGCATCATGTTTTAGGATTTAAGTTATTAAGTATTTAGTGTTAATTTGAGTGTTTAGTGCGTATTTAGGTTTCAATTGTGTTAGTTTATGTGTTTAAGGGTTTTTATTTAGTTTGAGTCTTTAAGCTTAAATGTTATATTTTTGAGGTACATTGATGTGTTTGTTAGTGTTTCAGGGTAAACGACAAAGAACGCAGAAGTTTTGAACAGTTTTAGGCTAAAAACACAGACAGGTCACGATCAGCAAGAGGTGAGCTGACAAGACCCTAGCCACGATCGTGATAGAAAGGTTAGGCGCTGGGCACGATTGTGGCAAGCAAGGCCACGATCGTGGCCTATGTTGGGCTGATACAGAAACTCGAATTTCGTGAGATTTTTTGAACCATTTCGACCCCGAATTAACCCTAGGGCTTTTAAGATAAAAATAGAACATTACAAGACAGAAGGAGAGGCTTTTTGCAAAGCGTTCACATCAAACAAAATTCAGAAACCCTAGAGAGCTATTGAGTGATTTGAGGAAGAAGACGAAGGAAGAGAGACACGGAAATGAAGCTTGATGGGAAGTACTTCCCGGAACGGGTGGTTTCCCACCGAAACAGGTGGTTTCCCTCCGGAATAAGTGGTTTCCCTCTATTGATCTGTTTCGAGCGTATTTTCCAATTTATTTCAATTTTATTGATGTATGAAATTGAGATAATTGTTGAGAATGGGTTATGTCAAATGTTGATTATTGTCTAAACTCACCTTCAGGATTTTGTCTTTGATTTTAATGAAATCTGATTTATTGCATTTTATTTGAGTTATTTGTGATTCAATATTTGTTCTTAATAATTCGGCAATAAATTGAGAGGATGAGTTGAGTAAATATCATCAAATTGGGCTAACGAGAGTTAGGTAATTTGATAGATAAAAATTGAACCAAATTGGTGAAATCGTGTAATGACAGATCGAGCATAGGTTTCTAGTAGGTTATTAGATAATTTTAGAACTAATTTAAGTTTTGGGTCAATTGTGAGTTGAGAAATCACAATTCCATAATTTAAATTAGGGATTATTTATTAGGGTTTAAAGATTATAACTCCAGAGAGAGTAATCCACACTAGGACCGTCTAGACTTAATAATTCGGTAATTACATAATTGATTAGATTTTCATTAATTTTGGATTAAAACCCTCTTTCTCTTAACTGATAGTTCCTAGGTTAATTCTTGATTTGGTTGTGTGATTTTCAATTTTTTATTATTTTCGAAATTTAATTCTCATAATTGATTACTGATTGATTAATTTTCTACATTTATTGTTTGTTTTAGATTATTGCGATTTAGTTTGACTTTAGATTTTAGGACTAGATTAAGTGCCTATTTGGATGAGCTTACATCAGTAGAGTTTTTATCAGTAGAGCTTTTATCAGTAAAGCTTTTCTGAGAAGAACTTTTCTAAGAAGCTTTGGCTGTCATTTAAGAAAGAGCTTTTTTCAAAGAGCTTCATACAATAGACTATTTGGCAACGTAAAAATAAAAAGCACTTTTAATTTTAACTATATTTTATTTTGTAATAAAATTATTTATGCATATAAATATTATTTAAAATACATTAAACAATATAAAAAGCAGAATATTTTAATTATTATGTAACTTTAACCATATGAAACATAAATGAAAATATATCTAACCAAATCTTTTGTATGGATTATAACATAAGTAAAACATATATGTGAAGATGTGTTTGTGGGTATTGTGTGAATTGTGTGTAAAACATAAAGGTAAAAGGGACTAAAAAATAGGCTCATTAATTGATATGAAAAATTTACCTGAAAAAGTGCTTTTTTTAGAAGCTCCAAATTTGAGATTTAAAAAAAACTGTATTTTAGCTGCTAAAAAAGCTGTATATACCAAAAAAGTACTTTTTTATTGTACAACCAACACTCATTTTTCCTTAAAAAAGCTTTTGTGGTGGAGAAAAGTGCTTATTCACCTTCCAAAAGCGCAACCAAACTGGCAGTAACTCTCCTTATGGGATCAAAACCTTCAGTACTACGCGAACGACCTGTGTGCTTTCGGTATTATCGAGGTTAAAATAGTAAAACTTAGTACACATAAACCTGCGATCAATGCGATCATCTGTTCAGGTAGATCACATCACTATGAGGAGGTGTATCAATTATGCTAGCAGTTTCAAGTGACTATAAATGTTCAAGCAAAAATGGAGACTTAAAAATTAAGGTGACAAATAAATATTGCAATCTGTTGATCTGCCTTTTGTAGTTTAGCAAATTGTGTCAAGAAGTCTATTAAGATCTCATCTTTTTGCTCAGCTGTTTTTATTTATGGAAACACTACAAAAGGAACATCATGTATGTGTCTCATCAGGTTGTAATCTTCATGGTCTATTTGCTTTCTTGTTATCCACCTCCAAATTAGACATTAGTAGCTATGCCAAAAAACACCTATGGCTTCCATAACAATTGTTGCTTACATGAGACACTTATTTGGTTAATTAGGAAAATAAGTAGTTAAATTTAACAGGTTTCACCAATTTAATTGTAGGATGCATATATACATAAAGATGGATTTATATGTTAGATTTAAAAGTGTAATGCAAATGTTTTTAGAGGATCTTTGTATTAATCCTCTAAATGATATATATAACATATTTTACATATAACATATTTTAAGCTCTAAATGATTACAATTTACATATAACATATTTTACAATTTTAACATATAACATATTTTACAATATATATAACATATTTTACAATTTTCATATAACAATTTACATATAACATATTTTACAGTACATATAACATATTTTACATCATCTTTGTATTAATCCTCTAAATGATCAAGCTAACTTACTTGGACATTCTAGCATATTCAAAGTTTGGACATTCTTTGATTTTCTTGAAAATTTTGTTATATGGAATATTGTAACTAGAAAGTAGGCAAAGTATTTTGATTAACAATGTGTCATTTCCTAATACATTCTTATTTCCAACCTCAAGTATTTATATGTTTTTTCTCAGATGGATGAGCATATGCCTTCAATTGAGAGTTCTAATCCAGTACCAGAGGTAGAAGTGGAAATTTCTATTCCGACATTAAGTAACGATAGAAATATTTTTTAGGAAGATGGTTTTAGGAGGTTAAACATTTTTAATTCCTAACCTTATGAAAGAAAAGAATGAAATGACCATAACAACTTTTGATAACCATAGATTAAGGATTTTGATCGCTAATATGATTATTGGAGATGAACAAACATTAACTATGGTTGAAAGAAAATGATTCAGGATATATCTTAATTCACTCCAACCGACTTTTACAGTTCCAAGTCAAAATACACCGAGCAATGATATTTTCAAAATTTATGAGCACAAGAAAACAGAAACATTAGGAGCATTATCGAGTGTTCAAGGACAAATTACCGTAACAATAGTTATGTGGATAGTCGATAACCAAAAGAAGGGTGACATGGTGACATTATATTGATACTGATTGGAAGTTATGCAATAGACTTTTGAGGTAACTTATATTATTTAATATTGTTATCATTGATCTTTTTCATTATTTTATGAATTTATGATTCATGTTGGTATGCTTTTTCATGATAGGTTCATTTATGTACTATGTAACATCCCATCACCGATGGGAAGGGTAAGATAGTAATTTGGAACGGGTTAGCAGTGTTTAAAATTGTTCAGCTATGTTCATGCATTCATATATGCACGTGAATAGTGAATTTTGCACATGTAAATGACTGTACATGCATTCATGACATTTCCCGGTATAATTGTGAATAAATGTGAACTATGAAAAATATACTTTACGTGTATAAAAATTTGTGTTGGAGAGGGTTATTGTGGTTTTTTGATTTTTAGAAAATTTTAGAAATTTTTGGAAATTTTTCGGGGTCGTTTTTGGACTAGGAAAAATGTCAAGTGGCAGAATAAGGGTTTACCGGTAGTGAAAATGACTGTCCAATGGCACTGGAAATTTAAACACATGAATTTAGGAATTTTTTATTTGAGCCATTGGAATTTTGGAAACAAATTGGAACTGAATTGGGAAGAAAATTAAGTGTATTATTGAGAGTGTGACATGAGGCAAGTGACACATGTCACTTGCTTATATGTCCACCTTACTTGTTTATTATGTATACTCATCCCATTTATTTTGGTCATTCACGACTCTTCTTGTGTCTTCTTTTTATCAAAGTGATAGTGTTCTTTGAGTGAGAAATCCTTCTCATCCGTAGCTTCTCCTCCTTTTGTTCTCTTTGAGATTTGATCATTTCTTTTCCACTCTTCTACACCTTGTCTTCTCTTCTTTGGTTCCTTAAAAACTCCTAACCA
>JANZXR010356226.1:0-21368 GCA_027575705.1 Erythroxylum echinodendron
GATTCAAAAAATTATTATATGTATTGCTTATTCCACTTATTGTATAATAAACAAGTAAGGGAAAACTACTTAAGGCCCTCCAAAGCTTTTTAACCTATTACTCCAATATTGTGCCTATCCATCATATAAAATGCACAACACTCTCTTTCCTTGAACTTCTTTCACTATTTTTTATACAAGAAATTATAATTTCAATACCATATAGTAGTAGGTAAAGGAAAATAGGTAACTATTGAGATAATGAGAGTGGTTTTTAGTTGTATAAATTCATGATCAAAACTATGATTATAATTTCTTCCTTTAGCTTTCAATATTTGTATCTATCCATAGTGTTCCCTCTAAAATAGAATAATATTAGTATACTAAAAAAGGAAATTTATCAGTGTAAATTCCTAATCAACCACTAGTAAAAGGAAGATATACCCACTAAAGTTCCCTAAGTTACTAATCAAGGAGTGGAATAAAACATATATGGGTCTCATTCCTAAAAAAAGCAATGCAGAAAGGATAAAGCAATTTAAGCCTATTGCTTACTACAACATCCTTTACAAAATAATCATAAAGATACAGGTAACCATGTTGAGAATTATCTTGGTAAAAATAATCAGTCATGAGTAGAATGCTTTCATAAAAGGGAGGTTAGTAGGTACCAACATACTCCTATGCTAGGAATTATTGGAAGGCTATAACTCGAAAAGGAAAATGAAAAATTGCATCATCAAAATGGATTTAGCCAAGGCTTATGATTCAGTTAATTGGAGTTTCCTCTTTAAGATCATGAAAACAACAAATTTTCCAGACTTGTTTAGAGATTGGGTTGAAAGTGTGTAACTACTACATCTATAGCTATTTTGGTGAATAGGGAACCAACCAAACTGATTAAAGGTAGGAGGGGACTTAGGCAAAGGGATCCTCTATCCCCTTGCTTCTTTGTACTTTGCATAAAGGCCCTAGCTTCTCTCCTTACAAGGAATATAAGAACACATCATGAATTCCAATACCATTATAGATGTAAAGGTATAAAGCTAAAATACTACTTCCTTTTGTTTTATAGGGTTAAAAGGATCTTAATTAATATACTCATGCATTCTACGAAGGAGTTCCAAAAGATGTCAAGGCTAAGGAGTAACCCAATGAAGAGTTGTTATTACTTATCAAACAATTTTAACAATGAGGCGGCTAACAAAGCAAGTGAGATGGGGGTGAAACAAGGAAAATTACTATTAAAATATCTAGGTTTCCTAATCCCTTAACGAAGAAAGCTATTATATGGCATAACAATTGATAGTTAAAGATTGCATTGTGTTTTAGTAGGTAATTTGATGTGTGTCTAGTTATTAATTTGATTATTTAGTGTGTGTTTAGGTTAGAATTATGTTAGTTTGTTAAATATTTATGTTTAAGTGTTTGATGGGTTAGCGCATGCTTTTGAGCTTCAATGTTGTGTATTTGAGGTGCCTTGAGGAGTTTGTTAATGTTTCAGGGCTAATATCGAAGAACGAAGGAGATTTGGAGGAGATTCAAACCAAAGCAAAGGTCCACGATTGTGGCCAGTAAGCTACAATCGTGGTATAAACAGGTGCAAAGAGCCACGATCATAATAGAAGGTAAAACTCTAGGCCACGAGCATTGACCTGTGTGACAGAAACGCGAACAAACTTCCCAAATTGAGTTTTCGAAGGACTTTTTAGATCTTTCGAACCTTAAAAAAACCTTAGGGTTTCCCAAATTAAAAAAACCTATAGAAGGCATATAATAAAACCCTAAAGTAGCTTCATTTTCTTCCACTTTTGGAAAACCCTCAAAGAGATAGAAAGAAAAGAGAGAGAAGAAGAGAAAGAGGAGAAAGGAGTGGGTCTTCGCGACTGCTGCCCTCCCAAGGTGTCCAGATCCCCATTCTATTATGTATTTCTTTCATCTTGTTGTTCTTTCCTTTGAATATGAATATATGTATAGATTTGGGTTTGAGTAAGATGTTTTAACTTTCCTTCAGGATTTAACCTTGATTTAATGTTAATTTAGTTATTATTGTGTTATTGTGATTGGGTGTTGTGATTGATTGTGGTATTTTCATATTTTGGTAATAAATTGAGAGCGTGAACTTGATAAAAATGATTACATCGGGTTAATGAGAATTAGGCGATCTAATTAACCATATAATCAATCTAGTCGGTTATTACACTGAGTGAGATCCTATTTGAGACCCGATTATTTATTAGAGAGCTTGAGATCTAATTAGAATTATATGTATTTCGTTAATTGAGAGATTGCAAATTCCATAATTTAATTAGGGTTAATGAATTAGGGTGCATGATTATAACTTGAGAAAGTTATAATCATGATCCCCCTTTGATAGTCTAGAACCGACACCCCGTTAACATGTAAATGGCTAGGTTAGCATTAATGATAGGAAGAATTCCCTTTCCCATAATTTGGTAATTTTCCTTGATTAATTTCTATTGTGAATTTTGTGTTGCTCAATTCCAATTTCTTTTGTGTTACATTTACAAATTAAATTCCTACCAATCTTATTCCCATGTTTACTTTTCTTTGCAAATTTTATTTTCATTTTATTAATTTTCTTAGCCTTATATAACTTAGGATTAGATTAGTTCACACCTCCTTGTAGGATTGACTCTTCATATACTACAAATCACAACCCATAAACTTGCAGTATTTTAAAGGCTATAAACTGTAAAGCTTGCAAAACGATCAACAAGTTTTTAGCATTTTTGCTAGGGAAGTGTAGGATTAGTCTAATTCTTTTAGTCTAAGGATTAGGAAAAAAAAGAGACAAAAGTTTACGCGTAAGGTATAAGACACATCAATCTGTACATCACAAGGTAAGAATGAGGAATCCCAAGAGTTAAACGCTAAGAAGAAATAGGAAGAACGATGGTGGAGGAAATACATCATGGAGAGAGACGGACCCTTATGGATTTCATAAGGCCACAGATTAATGCCTATCATCAAGGAATTATATAAACACCAGTGCAAGCGAGTATGTTCGAGATCAAACCATCACTGCTAAATATGCTGTAAACAAACGTGTAATTCTATAGTTTAGCCAATAAGGATCCTAATGCTAGCCATTAAGGATCCTAATGCTTATTTGTCTAATATCTTAGAGATTTGTGACACCTTCCTATATATTGGGATGTTGGAAGATGTTGTTAGGATGAGGCTTTTTCCCTTTACACTCAGAGATAGAGCCAAGGGATAGAGCCAAGGCATGGTTGAATTCTCTCAACCTAGCCAATGCCACAACTTAGGAGTAGCTAATGCGAGCTTTTCTAGATAAGTACTTTCCTCTAAACAAGACAAAAAACAAATAATGGAAATTATCAATTTTCGACAAAATGACGGGGAGTCTTTATATGAAGCGTGGCAGTGATATAAGGAGTTGTAATGGAGTTGTCCTCATCATAACCTACCCAATGAATTCCTATTACAAACCTTCTATATTGGAGTTAATCCACCTATGAAGGGCACCATAGATTCAGCTGCTAGAGGATCATTAATGAGAAAAATAGTTGAAGTAGCACACGACCTATTAGAAGAGATGTCGTACATTAGTTGTTTTTGGACATCGGAATGAAGTAGATGGTAGCTAATATTTTACGATCCAAAAGTAATGATTGCTAAAAATTCGGTGACAACATTACAGGATGAGATCGACAACCTAACTATAAACTAAATAGCTGAAAGCCACCTCTTCCTCTCCATTCAAAACAATTCAACACAATAGTGAGTTATATGGACAAGATAGCTATATCGCAGTTGATTACTTCTTAGGAGAAAACAATAAAGTGGAGCAATTGAACTTTAATGAAGCATAAGTTGGTCAGGGATATAGCACTCCTTATTCAAACACATACAATTCGGGATGGCAGAACCAACTAACTTTTTCATCGATTTAATAATGTGGAGATTCAGTTTAGAAATCAAGAGTCATATGGATTTCAATAGGAAGAATGCAATGACTATGATTCCAAACTGGACAAGTTTGTAAGTATGGATGAGGCCCAGAAGAGGTTAGAAGAAAAAATCGCCCAAGTAACAAAGACTTATGTCTCTTATACCCTCTACCTAGAAGAGAAGTGGAACAATTTGCTAATGCATTTTCTACAAGAAGTTTAGGAAATCTTTTGAGCAACATAGAAGTATATCTTAAAGAGAAAGTTAAGGCTATCACATTTAGGAATGGGAAAAAGCTAGAAGAACCATTAAAAAACTAAGTAGAAACCCACCTTATAGAGGTCTAAGAAAAGCTTAAAAAGGATAAAGAAAAGAATGAGAACCCTCCCTATGTTCCTCCTCCCCCTTACCCATTAAGCATATCACTCGTGCAAATTGATGTAGTTGCATCTTTAAAGGAACAAGAGTAGGGAAAATAGATGACAACGGTGGTAGAGGTTCAAAAAGATATAAACATCTCTATTCGTGAAGTGGAAGAAGCAGAGAAGACGAGGGTGATCGAGGAAGAAAGCAAACAGTTCACCTTCTTATCGAACAAATTGTTAGATTCAATGGAAGATTGAGGGAGTTTTCTTATTCCCTATTTTTTTGACAGTTTGTCGTTGAAAAGGACATTACTAAGCTTATTAGGTTTCCTTACTTTGATAGATTATAACCTTACTTTGATAGATTATGTCCTTTTCATTATCTTGCAACATATAGCTTATCTACAAGCTACAAAGATGATGTTGAATAAGAACGGTGCTTTATAATGGCTAAGGATTACTCATTCTCGTTCTCTATTTGAATCAATTATAAGATAGGAACATTATTGGCCCCGAGTCTCAGATCTCATTTTTAGGTGACAAGGTGCCAAAATTGGGGGAACTTTTGAAATAAAAAAAAATATAACTAACATCAACATAAAAAGAATTAAATTCTTGGTAGGAGTAAAAACAAATAAACAAATAATTAGAAAAGAAGAAAATTGCACACCAGTGTATTTTAAAGTGTCACGGCTGTGACATCAAGGAGTCATGGACATGATCCAGAGGAATCGCGATCGCGACTTTTAGTGAATAGTGGTCTTGTGTATGATCGCGACATTCATGAAAAATCTGACCGTACACTCATACTTAAAATCATCATAACTTTCAATTCCAAAGTTCAAAAATTATAACATTTATATCATTGGAAATCTAAAAGAAAGAGCTACAATTTTTATGAAGACTTTGTCAAATTATGCCTAGATCAATGTAGTTTATTCATTGAAGTTTCAGAACACACTTTTATCCCCTTATTCTTTTATTTTCTTTTATCTGTCAATATATATTCTTACAAAATATACGACCCGAATCCAACAAATAGAATCTATACATGTAAGACTCCTACTTTAACCATTTGCTTAATAAAATCTATCTAAAAACCATCAAACATCTTACACTTGTATTCCTAACCGAAGTTAACAACTTAACAAAGAAGAGGATTTGAGCGTGAACAGAAAAGAAATTCTTTAACTCTTACTTACATTCATTTCTCAAACAAACAAAGTGTGTACATTGCTTTAGTTACATATCAAAATCCACAGCAGTAGCACAGTAAAAAAATACAATCATGAATGCTCATGTTTGATATGCTTATAAAGTACCAAAAGTTTTTGAACTAATTTAGTTACAAAAATAGAAATTCTTGGAGTCAGCCGAAGTTTTTGCAAGGTTCAACATTGATCTGCTTTTTTTGCACTTGAGGAGTGGAAAGATAATGTGGTGAGATGGGAAGCTCAATGGCTAATATGTTTATAGCTAGCGATAACGAACTACACACACATTCAAGCATATAGACACATATATTTTTTTATATATTCATTCCATATTAGTTTTAGCAAATCACACGAATCAGATCATATAATCATTTAATAATCAAACCATAACACTTAATTATGCTTTATGTTCAACAATTCAACATACATTGCACAAACATAATGGATCGAGAGAATCCCATAAAACAAAATGGTGAAACCGAAGTTTATACCATGAACAGAATAAGTCTATTTTTTAGAGCTCACATGACTATAGGTTAACGTGCACGTGACGAACAGAATGGTATCTTTCTTACCCACACAAGTAAATTTCTAATGCTTACATATTTCATATCATATTTATATTTTCTTGCTTCTTGAAGTTTTTTTATTTTTCATTAACACCAAAGTAGCAAAATTCTTGCAAAGCAAACATGATATTAAAATCACATAATATTTTTCTCAAATTCACAATGATTCAAGACAAACATTTATACATACAAAATCAAGTAATATAGCCCATCATCACAAAAACTATAAACATTTTACCCACCTATTTACTTATAAATCCAGGCTCAAGTTTGTTCTTCCTCTTTCTCTTGATTTCAAAGTTCTTGGATCCCTTCAAACAAACATATTTTCATTCAATCAACATACACGAATAGAACTTCCATAAAGCTATATTATCCAAAAATAAGATTTATATAGGCTAAAAGAACTAAGATATAATTAGAAATCCATAAAGATCTAAGAAAACAAATTACTTGGTTCTCTTCTTTCTCTCTTCATTTTCAACATAAAACCTACTTTCATTAGTTTCTTCTTCTACTAAAGTAAGAAGAAAAGATAGGGAATACCTAAAAATTTCAGTTGAACCTTTTTCTTTCTTCTTCTTTCTTTCCTTCTTCTCCTTTCTACGCTTCAGTTTCTCCTTCTATTCTTCTAGGTCCTTCTACGACTTTCTCTATTTCTTTTTTACTATACACGAATCTCTTCTCTTCTTTTCTTATTAGTTTAAGACAAAATTTTCTCTTTCCAAGCTTACCCTTCCATATCTAATCTAATGCCTTCTAACTCCTTAACTTAATTCTAAGCCTTCTAACACCTTAACTTAATTCTAACTCTTCCTTTTAATCCATGCAACCACATGTAATTAATTATATACTTAATTAAACTCCAAAAAATTTCTAATTCAAGAATTCTAATTTATATTAATGTTTGCTAATTTAATAAAATAAATTCTAAGAAAAATTTGGGGTTCAACATTTCTCCCCCTTAAAGAATTTCGCCCTCAAAATTCTTAGCTGAATCTACAAACAGTTGTGGATACTTCTCCTTTATAGCTTCCAATAATTCTTATGTTGCTTCCTCTCTTGCATGGTTCTTTTATAAAACTTTAACTAGTTTCACAATCTTGTTTCTCAAAACCTTTTCGTTTGAATCTAGAATCGCTACTGGTTGTTCTTCATAAGTCAAATCCTCCCTTAATTAAACCTCTGAAGGTTGGACTATATGCGAAGGATCCGATCTATATCTCCTTAGAATTGATATATGGAAGATATTGTGAATCTTGGATAACTCTAGCGGCAAGGCCAACTTGTAGGCCAGAGGCCCAATCTTCTCAATAATCTCATAAAGGCCTATGTATCTTGGACTGATTTTACCATTTTTACTAAATCTTAAGACTCTTTTTCATAGTGAGGCTCTAAGAAATACTTTATCTCCAACTTCATATTCCATCTCCTTCCTGTATGTGTCTGTATAGCTTTTCATCCTATCTTGAGCCTCCTTGAGTCTCTGTTTCACCAATTTAATCTTGTCAATTGTAGCTTGTACCAACTCAGGTCCTATAAGTCTTCTTTTACCTTCCTCATCCCAACAAATAGGAGTTCTGCACTTCTTACTATACAAAGCTTCATAAGGTTCCATTTGAATTCTTGAGTGGTAGGAATTGTTATAATCAAACTCAATCAAAGGTCATCCCATGAGCCTTTGAAGTATGTAACACAAGATCTTAACATTGGCTCTAATGTCCTTATTATTCTCTCTGATTTGACCGTCAGTTTATAGATGAAAAGCTGTGCTAAAATGCAACTTGGTTCCCAAAGCCTCTTGCAAACTTTCTCAAAATATGGAGGTGAATCTAGGATCTCTATCTGAGACTATAGAACTTGGAATTTCATGAAGTCTGATTATTTCATATATGTATTTCTTGGATAAGGCTTGCAAAGAATCTATCTATCTAATTGGAAAGAAATGTGCTGACTTGGTTAGCATATCAACAATCACCCATATTGAGTCATGCTTCTTACTAGTCTTTGGTAATCCCATCAAGAAATCCATTGTAATCTTCTCCCACTTTTATTCAGGAATAGACAAGGGCTTAAGCTTACCAGCAGGTTCTTAATGTTCTGCTTTAACTTATTGACACACCAAACATTTTCCAACATACTCAGTAACATCTTTCTTTATTCCTCTCCACTAGAAGTGTTCTTTTAAATCTTTATACATTTTGGTACTCCCCGGATGTATTGCATATGGAGCATTATGTGCCTCATCAAGAATTTCATCCTTTAACTCTTGTATATCCATAATACATTATCTGTTGCCTACCACCATCAATCCATCTCCTCTTATTCCTATTTTAGAGGGCTTATCATTTTTAATTTCTTCTTTAAGCTTGCCTAAATATTCATCTTGTTCCTGCAAGTCCTTATTGTTCTCATTTAACAATGGCCTTATTCTAAAATTAGCCAATATACTACCATATTCGACTTGCCTCAATGTCACCTTCAGTTTGGCTAGTTCCTTTAACAAAGGAAGATATTTCGTCTTCACATGTGCCATAGTAGATTTCCTGCTAAGTGCATCTACTAATACATTAGCTTTCCTTGGGTGGTAATATATTATCAAGTAATAATCCTTTAATAATTCTAACCATCTTCTTTTCCTCAAATTTAACTCTTTTTGGCTCATCAAATATTTAAGACTCTTGTGGTCTGTAAATACCTTGGTGGTGACTCCATATAAATAATGTCTCCATATTTTTAGTGCAAAGACTATAGCAGTCAATTCCAAGTCATGCGTGGGATAATTCATCTCATAGGATTTTAATTGGCTGGAAGCATAGGTAATCACTTTATCTCCTTGCTTCAAAACACACCCTAATCCTTTCCTCGAGGCATCACTATATAATGAATGTCCATCATTACCAGAAGGCAAAGTCAGAATTGATGTAGTTGTAAGTTTCTTCTTCAATTCCTTAAAGCTCCTCTGACATTTCTCTGTACACACAAACTTCTGACTCTTTCTTATCAATTTGGTGAGCAGAGCTACTACAATGGAAAAGCCTTCTACGAATTGTCTGTAATAACTGATTAATTCCAAGAAACTCCTCACTTCTGCTACATTCTTGGGTGCTTCCCACTAACAACAGCTTCTATTTTCCGTGGATCACATATACTCCTTTTTTTGAAATGATATATCTAAGAAACACCACTTCCCTTAGCCAAAATTCACATTTATCAATTTGGCATATCATCTTTCTCAATGTCTCTAAGGCAATCTTTAAATGTTCTTCATGCTCCTTGTCACTTTTGGAATAAACCAGTATATCATCAATAAAGACTATGATAAATTGGTCTAAGAAAGGATTAAAGACTCTATTCATTAGGTCTATGAAGGCTTCAGGGACATTAGTTAATCCAAAGGGCATAACTAAGAACTCAAAATGCCCATATCATGTTCTAAAAGCAATCTTTGACACATCAGGCTCCTTTATTCTCAATTGATGATAACCCGATCTCAAGTCTAGCTTGGAGAAGACTTTTGCTCCTTGTAGTTGATCAAACAAATCATCTATGTGTGGGAGAGGATATCTATTCTTGATAATGACATGATTGAGCTTCCTGTAATCCACACACATCCTCAAGGATCCATCTTTCTTTTTCACAAAAAGAACTGGAGCTCTCTAAGGTGAAAAGCTAGGCTCCTTCAATTTTACCAGAGCCATTCTAAAAGGTGGAATAGATATTGGTGACATGCCTGGAAGAAGCTCTATAGTGAACTCAATCTCTCTAGGTGGTGGTAGTCCTGGTAATTCCTTCGGAAAGACATCTAGAAATTCCCTGACCACAGGAATGTTTTCTAATTCTTCTTGATCTACCTTCTTATCTAACACATATGCCAAGAATGCTTTATATCCTTTCTTCATCATTTTCTCTACTGTTAGAGTTGAAATGATTTTAGGTGGGCTTGCCTTCCTGTCTCCCACAAACACTACCTTTTCTCCTTTGTCCAATTTAAACTTTACTGTCTTTTGTGTACAGTTCAAATTGGCATTATATTTTTCTAAGGTGTCTATGCCCAAAATCACATCTAATACCTTCATCTCTAATAGAATTAAATCCACCACTAATTTTACCTCATTAATATATATTTCACACTCTTGATAAATATGACTAATAATAATATACTGGCTAATCTGGGTACTAACCATCAAAGGACTATCTAATGAACTTAAATTTCTATTATGTATAATCATACTTGACGAAATAAATGAGTAGGTAGATCTCGGATCAATTAAAACAATAATATCATCATTAAACAATTTAACCATACCAGTCACAACCTCCAGAGCTGCTTCTGGTTCCTCCCTCGTCATTACAAATACTTTAGTTGGTGCTTGCCCTTTCAGTCATCTTGGAGGATTTACTTTTTTGATTGCACTAGAACTATCTACTTCAATTGTAGACTCAACGTCTACATTCTCAATCCTTCCTGAAGCTTGCATCTGAGTTCTCTCGTGTCTTGCATACTGTGGACACCTTTTTATCCACACTTAAAACAAATGCCAGTCAGTTTATAACACTGCCCTTTATGGAATTTGCCACAATGATCACATTTAGGAAAAAATGGCTTTTCCCCCTCTCCTCTTTTCCTGCCTCTAACAGTCGAGGCTTGAAGAGAAGTGGTTCTCGTTGGTTTAGGCCTGTTTGTACCACTGCTCCTAACATCAAACTATGTGGGAAAGGTCGTGGTACTCCTTTTTGGCATGGAAGCACTGCTACTACCCCCTCTTCCGAGCTGTTCTCTTCCTTTCCTCTTTTTGTTTACTGCGCTCTTTATGTTTTCTACATTCTCCACCCTTAATGCAACTTCTACCAAATGTTGAAGGTCACAAAAATTTTGCGCCACCACTTTTTCTCTAATGGCCAAATACAATCCCGCTTTAAACCTTCGGCACTTATCCACCTTGTTCATCATCAGCACAGCTGCATATCAAGACAACTGTGTAAATCTGCGCTCATATTCACTCACTGTCATCTCCCTCTGCTTCTACTGGTTATAAACCTCAGATAAATATTTCTTCTTATAGGCAGCTTGGAAATCTTTCTAGGTTAACACTTGTGACATTAACTGGGTCCCTGATACGCTTTCCTACCAATGTAGGGCATCTCCCTCTAGCAAGCTTATAGCATACACAATCTTTTCCTCATCTTCACAATCCATCTGTTCCACTATTCTTTCTGTCTTTCTCAACCAATTCTCAGCTTCCTCTAAATCGTTTATTCTATGGAAGTCCATTGCGCCATACTTCCTCAACTTATCAAATTGTCTCCCTTTCTTAGCCAGTGTTGGGGTAGAAGTTGATGGCATCTAGCCCATGGCCTGAAAAAAAGCCTAAGTAAAGGCTTGGAACATTCTAGGATTAAACGTATTAGGCATTTGCTCCAGAGGAAGATGAGACTCCTACGTTTGTGGTTGAAAGGGCTCGCTATCCTACCCTATGGTCACCTCAGGAATTGCTGGGGATCTCGACTCATCATTACCCTCCTTTCTTAGTGGAGAATCAGGTGTAGCAGATCCTTTCAAAACTCCTCGTGTTCTTCTATGAGGTGACATTTTTACTCCTTCAATAAAAATTGATCATTTAGCTTAATTTTCATTTTAATCTTATTTCCTACTTGTATGCATGATGTGCATGTCACTTAATGCATTCAATAAACTCAACAATGCAAACAAATAATTTAACGATCCAAATAGTTTATCACACATCATATATTTCATAGTATAACATATTCTAAGCCTAGGAATTCTTAAAAACCTTGGGCTCTGATACCAAAGATGTTGGCCCTAGGTCTCGGTTCTCATTTTTTGGTGATAAGGTGCTAAAATTGGGGAACTTTTGAAATAAATATATATACATAAAACTAACATTAAGATAAAAAGAATTAAATTCTTGATATGAGTAAAAAAAATAAACAAATAATTAAAAAAAAGAAAATTTTCATGGCCGTGACATCGAGGAGTCGTAGGGGTAAGCTAGAGGAGTCGCGATCATACTCGTGCACAATTGCGATTTTTGGTGAATAGTGGGGTTCGTCGCGATCGTGCACATACATGAAAAATCTAACTATATACTCCTACTTCAAATCATTATAACTTTCAATCCCGAAGCCTAAAAATTATAAACTTTATGTCATTAGAAAGCTAAAAGAAATGGCTACAACTTTTATGAAGATGACTTTGTTAAATTCTGCTAGATCGATACAATTTATTCACTAAAATTTCAGAACACACTTTTATCCCTTTATTCTCTTTTTTCTCTCATCTGTCACTATAAATTCTCATAAAACAGAAGATCCCGAATCCAAAAAACACAATCCATACATGTAAGAATCCCAATTTAACCATTTTCTTAAGAAAATCTGTCTAAAAACTATCAAACATCTCACACTTGTATTCCTAACCGAAGTTAACAACTTAACAGAGAAGAGGATTCGAACATGAACAAAAAAGAAATTCTTTAACTCTTACTTACATTTATTTCTCAAACAAACAGAGTGTGTACATTTCTTTAGTTACATATCAAAAGCCACATCAGTAGCATGGTACAAAAATAAAATCATGAATGCTCATATTTGATATAATTCTAAGGTGCCAAAAGTTTCTAAACTAACTTAGTTACAAAAATAGAAATTATTGGAGTCAGCGGAAGTTTTTGCAAGTTTTAACATTAATCTGCTATTTCTACACCTGAGGAGTGGAAAGATAATGGGGTGAGCTGGGAAGCTTAATGGCTAATATGCTTATAGCTAGCAATAACGAACCACACATACCATCAAGCATATAGACACATATATATAATTTTATATATTCATTCCATATTAGTCTTAGCAAATCACACAAATTAGATCATATAATCATTTAATAATCAAACTATAACTCTCAATGATGCTTTATGTTCAAAATTCAAGATGCAATGCACAAATATAATAGCTCGAGAGAATCCCATAAAATAGAATGGCGAAGCCGAAGTTTACACCATGAACAGAATAAGTCTATTTTTTGGAGCTTATATGCCACAAGCTGACAGCTGAGAGAAGGTTATAGGTCAACTTGCACGTGATGAACAAAATGGTATCTCTCTTACCCACACAAGCAAATTTCTGATGCTTACATATTCCATATCATATTCATATTTTCTTGCTTCTTGAAGTTTTTCTGTTTTTCATTAACACCAAAGCAGCAGAATTCTTGCAAAGCAAATATGATATTAAAATCACAAAACATTTTTCTGACATTCACAATGATTCAAGATAAACATTTATACACACAAAATCAAGTGATATAGCCCATCATCACAAAAATATAAACATATTACCCACTTATTTACTTATAAATCTAAGCTCAAGTTTTTTCTTCCTCTTGCTCTTGATTTCGAAGTTCTTGGTTCCCTTTAAACAAACATATTTTCATTCAATCAATATACATAAATAGATCTTTCATAAAGCTATATTATCTAAAAATAAGCTTTATCTAAGGCTAGAAGAACTAAGACATAGTTAGAAAGTTGTAAAGATCTAAGAAATCAAATTTCTTGGTTCTCTTCTTTCTCTCTTCATTTTCAACATAAAACCCACTTTCACTAGTTTCTTCTTCTACTAAAGCAAGAAGAAAAGATAGGGAATACCAAAAAATTTCAACTGAACCGACCCTTTTCTTTCTCCTTTTTGTTTCTTTCCTTTTTCTCCTTTATACTCTTAGCTTTCTCCTTCTCTTCTTCTAGGTCCTTCTATAACTTTCTCTATTTTCTTTCTTACTATACACGACTCTCTTCTCTTATTTTCTTATTAGTTTAAGACAAACTTTTTTCTTTCTAAGCTTACCCTTCCATATCTAATATAATGCCTTCTAACTCGTTAACTTAATTCTAACTCTTCCTTTTAATCCATGCAACCACATGTAATTAATTATATACCTGATTAAACTCCAAAAAATTGCTAATTTAAGAATTCTAATTTATATTCATGCTTGCTAATTTAATAAAATAAATTTTAAGAAAAATTTGGAGTCTAACAAAAACAATCTCGATGGCAAGCAAATTTGGCTTTAGACACTATTGACATCACCACCTTAATCACCATGACAGTTTCATGCTCTACCTTTTATCTTTTCAATTATGTCTTTATGTTCTTCCTATGTCTCTTGTGTTATATTATGTTTGTATTCCCACCTTATGTATTATTCTTTTGTTCTTCTCACATTGAAGATAATGCGTTGTCCAAGTGTGGGGAGGGATGTATTGTATGCTTTTACTTTGAATGTGAAATTTTCATGTTAGTTTATTTTAGGGTGCATTATATGATTTGTGTAAATGTGTCAATGACTAGGACTTAATGGAATCGATTTAACTTTGAGCATAGTCTTTTATGTTGCGAAGATTTATTAGCTTGTGAAATTAGTGACCTAGGTTACATTGGCTAAATATATAGGTTAATTAGGATATGATATTAGTTTATTCATCCTAGGAATTTGTCACATTCATTTATAATTTTAGGCCAATCAAATAAGTAGCATCACTAGTACCTTATTATGAGAATTACTACCTAAAGAAATGAGGTAGGTAATAATTAAAATAATCATAAACAAAATTGTGTAAATCATAAACAATTAACTATTCCACTAGCCTTCGGGTTATAAATAGAGCTAGTAGCTAGTTGAGAATGTGATGTAGTTTAATAACCAGATCGACAAACATCACAAATGTGTGTCTTCGCATCAAAAGGCTATAATGACATTCTAACTAAGCAACTTAATAAAAACATGACCTAGTTGGGTAACCAGATCGACAGTCATCACAAATGTTTACCTTCTCGTAAAAGGCTAGCTTTATGTCAGTCAAAATCAATAAAAATATTGTTTTGTTAAATAAGCCTACCGATCTCTGTAAAAGGCTTAAATTTTAATGAAAACTTACTTAGGGATAGTTACATTTTTTATTGACCGAATGATGATCAATGTTTGTATGCAAGTGACAGGGTGAATAAACTTAACATTAAAGTCTAGATTAGTTGTCTATTTAGTCCAAGGTACTTAGATGTGAAATTGGCATATTAATATGTTAGAATGACTTGAGGGATAGCGTTCGAAGTTAAATTCATTTCATGAAGTTTGATGCATAATATATTGTGTTTTACTTGTTTTGTTTTGCTTGTTTTATTTTTACTTGAGGACAAGAAAAAGTTTAAGTATGGGGATGTTGATAGTTGTAGATTGTATCAGGTTTTATTAGGTAGTTTGGTGTGTGTTTAATTGTTAATTTCTTTATTTAGTGTAAGTTTAGGTTAGAATTGTGTTAGTTTGTTAAATGTTTGAGTGTTAAGTATTTTATGGGTTAAAATACGCTTTTGAGCTTTAATGTTGTGTGTTTGATGTGCCTTAATAAGTTTGCTAGTGTTTCAGGGCTAATATCAAAGAACGGAGGAGTTTCAGAGGAGACCCAAACCAAAATATAGGACCACGATCATGGCCAATAAGTCATGATCATGATAGAAGCAAGTGCAAGCGATTAAGACAGAAGGCAAAACTCTCGGCCACAATTGCGGCACTATAGGCCATGATCGTGGCCTGCGCGATAGAAACGCATACAAATTTCCTGACTTGAGTTTTAGAGGGACTTTTTTGACCTTTCAAACCTCCAAAAAACCCTAGGGTTAACTCAAATTAGAAAAGCCTATAAAAGGCATTATGTTGAAACCCTAAAGGGAGTTTCATTTTCTACCACTTTCCGAAAACCCTTTAGGAGAGAGAAAGAAGAGAGAGAGAGGAAGAGAAAGAGGAGAAAGGAGCATGTCTTCGCAGCTATTGCCTCCTGAAGTGTCCGAATCCCCATTCTATTGTGTATTTCTTTAATCTTGTTGATCTTTCCTTTGAATATGGAGATGAATATGAATATATGTATGGATTTGGGTTTGATTAAGATGTTTTAAATTTTCTTCAGGATTTGACCTTAATTTTAGTTATTATTATGTTATTGTGATTGAGTGTTGTGATTGAACGTGGTGTTTTCATATTTTGGTAATAAACCAAGAGGGTGAACTGGATAAAAATGATTAGATCGATTAATGAGAGTTAGGCGATGAAATTGACCACACAATTAATATAGTCGATTATTATATAGAGAGAGATCTCATGTGAGACCCTATTGTTTATTAGAGGGATTAAGATCTAATTAGAATTGTGGGTCTTTTGTTAATTGAGAGATTACAAATTTCATAATTTAATTAGGGTTAATGAATTAGGGTGCGTTATTATAACTCGAGAGAGAGTGATTCACTCTGTGATAGTCTAAAACCGACACCTCTTTAACACATAAATGACTAGGTTAGCATTAATGGTAGGAAGAATCCCCTCTCCCATAATCTGATAATTTTCCTTGATTGATTTCCATTGTGACTTTTATGTTGCTCAATTCTAATTTCTTTTGTTTTACATTTACAAATTAAATTCTTGCCAATCTTATTCCCATGTTTACTTTTTTTCAATTTTGATTTTGATTTTATTAATTTTCTTAGTCTTAAATAACTATGATTAGATTAGGTCACACCTCCTCGTGTGATCGATCCTTCACATACTACAAATCATGACCTGTGCACTTGTAGTATTTTGAAGGCTATAAATTGTAAAGCTTGCAAAACGATCAACAATAATTGAAGAGGCAATGGTCAGCTAATCAACATAATTAGATACTGTAAAGCTCTATTTAGCTTGAATATGTCACCAATTTCTAGAAAATTGGTATTAAACATATTAAGATCCTTATTTAGCAACCCATCAAACAACACGAATTGTTGGATCATTTGGATCATGTTGGGCTTAATTCAAAGTTGTTCTCTTTAGCTCTCAGTCATGTGTTACTATACTCAATCCCAATTTATAAGGATCTAGCTAATCCCCTATTGTATGTTGTCTTTTTCTTACTGTCTTAATTGGAAATTAAATTAGAATGCTTAATGTTTTTCTTTAACTATCAAAGCAATGCCTATTTATCTCTAGATTTGGCTTAAGTAAAAGTTAGGGACCACTTATAGTCATAAAACAAACAATATAGAACTACAATATAACCACAACCACAAGATCAAGAAAGGTTATTTTAAAATAAAATGATTAAAAATAAAACAAACAAAAAGATTATTAGATTAATAAAAATAAAAATTTCATAATATTTTAGTCACGAAAAATGGTTTCAAATACTTTATGTGATAAAATAAAATAAAACACAAAGAATAATACTAAAATAAGAAATAACCTAGGCAAGTGCTCCTATCATTTCTTATAGTCTTTCCAAACAGGTGTTAAGGTCTAACGCAAAAGTTTTCTCAACTAAACACACAACATCCTCCTAGCAATACGTAGAATAGTTAAAAAGAAAACTTCTGTGACCAAAATAGATGCATACTTAAAAGAAAAAAAAATGGAATTATAGTAGGGACTTTAGAATTTCAAGACAACATGCATGAGAATAGGTTGATATTCTAGCAAGTCTGTAGAAAGAGCTATTAATTGGAGAAGTCCTTACCTCTTCCAAGTAGAATAGTAAAAAACTATAACATGTCTATCTATTTAACCCAATGGTCTACATTTTTTGGCTATAGATTTAGAGATTTTGGGGCCTAATATAGAGGAAATTCTAGTGGAAAGTTCAATTTACTAACCTCTCCCAGATAATGGAGAGAGGGGTGATAAGATTTATTATACAAAGGGATTCCAATATTCAATGTTAATCCTCACTCATGGCCAAAATTTAGAATTCCTCCTATCATACTAAAAGAAGGAAATTTTAATGATATAATTAGAAGAAAATTTTGAAAAATGGATTTAGGGTTTAAGAAGTTTCCTACCTTCTTTGTCTCAAATTCAGTTCTTTCTGACTCAATAGATACTTGAGACTTTTATGATCTGTAAAGATTCGCGTCTGAACCCCATATAAATAGTATCTCCAAATCTTTAAGGCAAAAATCACAGCTGCCAATTCTAAATCATGGGTCAGATAATTCAATCCATGAAGCTTCAGTTTCCTTGAAGCATACGCTATCACTTTGTCTCCCTGCATTAATACACAACCCAAACCCTTCCTTGAGCCATCACTGTACACAGTATAGCCCTCATTTCTAGTAGGGAATATCAAAACTGGAGCACTAGTTAATCTTCTCTTGAGCTCCTCAAAGCTTTTCTAACATTCGTCACCCCAGAAAAATTTATGATTCTTCCTCAATAGCTTAGTCATCGGAGCAGCAATCATAGAAAATCCTTCTACAAACCTTCTGTAATAACCTGTTAGACCCAGAAAACTCCTCACCTCTGTTACCGACTTGGGTGTCTGCCAATTCACTACTGCTTCAACCTTCCTTGGATCCACATGAACCCCATTCTCTGAAATTACTTGTCCAAGGAATATCACCTCATGAATCCAAAACTCACACTTGCTAAACTTAGCATAAAACTCCTTCTCTCTCAGTGTCTGTAACACTCTCTTGAGATGCTCCTCATGTTCCCCTTCACTCTTGGAATAAACCAGAATACCATTGATAAACACTATGACGAACTGCTCCAGATACTCCCTGAAGACCCTATTCATAGGATCCATGAAAGCAGCTAGAGCATTGGTCAGACTAAATGGCATAACTAGGAACTCGTAATGCCCATAATCAGTCCTAAAGGCTGTCTTGCTTACATCAGACTCCTTAATTCTAAGCTGATAATAGCCTAACCTGAGATTGATTTTGGAAAAGACCCTTGCTCCCTGCAGCTGGTCAAACAGATCGTCAATCCTGGGCAGGGGATACTTGTTCTTAACAGTCAATTTGTTGAGTCTCCGGTAATCGATGCACATACGCCATGTCCCATCCTTCTTTCTAACAAATAGAACCAGCGCTTCCCATGGTGATGAACTCAGCCTTATGTATCCATTCCCTAACAGTTCCTCCAACTGTTCTTTAAGCTCCTTCAGTTCTACTGGAGCCATTCTATACAGTGGTATAGAAATGGGTACGGTCCCGGGAATTAAGTTGATGGCAAACTCGATTTCCCTCATCGGTGGCAAGCCAGGTAAGTCCTCTGGGAACACATTTAAAAACTCCCTTACAACCAGAAAATTCTCTAACCTCTGTCATTTCTCTCAGTATCCACGATGTGTGCCAAGAAGGCTTCACACCCTTTTTCTATCATCCTGTCAGCTATCAAAGCCGAAATGAGTCTTGACAATGCTATTCTTCTATCTCCTTAGAAAGTCACCTTCTCTTTATTTCCCAATTCAAATTATACCACCTTGAGGCTGCAATCCAACTTCTCATGATACTTCTCCAAGGCATCCATTTCCTAATATCACATCTAGACCCTTTAACTCTAACGGTAGCAAATCCACTACTAGTTGAGCACCCTCAATAAAAAGCTTACAATTCCTATTCACTTGACTTATTATCACCTCCCTCCCTAAGGGAGTACTAACAATCAAGGGAATATCCATTAGCATCAAATTAACATCATGAAAGATCATGCTTGCAGAAACAAATGAATGTGTGGAGCCAGAATCAATCAACATATATACTGCAAAATTGAATAACTGAGCCTTACCCGTGATAACTTCAGGTGCGGCTACAGCTTCCTCCCTTATCATGGCAAACACCCTTGCTTGTGCCTGAACTTGACCCTTTGGCCTTCCTAGAGGAATAGTCTTCCTTGTAGCTCCAGAACTACCCAACTCTGTGATTTGCTTGGTTCCCACTGTTCCTTCTTTCCCTGGGGCTTGAAACTGTGACCCCTCTTACCTTGGTACTTAGGGACAGTCCTTGATCATGTGTCCCTTCTCTCCATATTGAAAACATGCTCCAAGTAACTTGAAGCACTCTCCCTTATGGAACTTCCCACAATATTCACATAGAGAGTTTGTGGCTTTGCTTCTCTCCATCCTGCTATTGCCTTCCACTGTTGAGGCTTGCACTGACACTTCCTTTGTTAGCTTGTCCTTACCCGAAGCACTACTTCCCACCTCACTTTGCGTATGGAAACTTTTCCCACTTCTCTCCAGCATTGGAATACTCATCCCCTTCTTGGAAAATGGCTCCCTGTTCTTCCTCTTCCTACTCACTTCATTCTTTATGTTCTCAAGCTTCTCAGCCTGGAGTGCAGCATCTACCAACTGTTAGTAGTCACAGAAATTATGGATCAAGACTTTCTCTTTGATCCCAAAATGAAGACCTCCCTCAAACTTGCTACACTTGTCTTCTTCATTCGCCATAATGTTTATTGCATACCGTGAAAACTGTGTGAACTTCAGTTTATATTCACTCACAGTCATATCCCCCTGTGTGAGGTTTAGAAACTCCCTAACTTTCTCTTGTACATAGACGCTCGAGAGGTACTTCTTCCTAAACACCTCCATAAAGTCTCTCCATGTCAACACCGAAGGCATAACCTGACTGTGGGGCACTGATTCCCACCAATGGAATACATCCCCCTGCAGCAAACTGACTACATAGTCTAACTTCTCCTGATCCAAACACTTCATCTGAATTAGGACCCTCTTGATCCTCTTCATCTATGCTTCAGCTTCTTCAGGATTTGTAGTCCCATTGAAGTCTACCGCTCCAAACTTGCGAAGCTTATCATATTGTCCAGTCCTCTCCACTGGAGCTTGCATCGGAACTTGAGACCCTTGGCCTATGACATATGAGAAAGCCTGAGCAAAGGCCTGAAAGAACCTTAGATCTAATGGATTAACTTGAGGCATAGGAGGAGGCGGTGGAGGCTCCTCATGTTGCACGCTAGGTGCCTCAGAATTAGGTACAGGATATGTCCCCGCATCTTGTTGGATAAAAGACTCATATGTGCTCTCTTAATGAGGGCTGGACCAAGTCAAGCTCCTCGAGTTCTCTTTCGAGGTGGCATAATCACTCCTGATATATAAAACTAAAGAAAATCTTCAATTCTTGCACAACGATTTCAAAGGGGTACAAAACAGTTCAAGTCATACAGAACAATTTCAATTCATAACCACGATTCAAAACATTATAAGTAATTCACTTAAAATCCATGTATGTACACTTCATATCTCCACCTTCCCAATTTATGCTTCGGATACTTCTAAACTTGGTCCTAAACCCAGACTTTAACCTAATCTCTCTGATACCACAAGTGTTGAACCCCCACCTCTTGTGAGACACATGGCCGACGTCCTAAGTGACATCTGGACGTGCATCACACAAGGGTGGAGTGCCCTCACTAGGACAAACCTTAACCTGAAACTTCATCTTGATCACTTCTTACCATC
>JANZXR010356247.1:0-21365 GCA_027575705.1 Erythroxylum echinodendron
AATAATAATAATAATAATAATAATAATAATAATAATAATAATAATAAGGATATTTTCGTCTTTTTGTTGGTTATTCCGTTGTCATTCTAAGTTTTTATTTTCAAACAAAATATTGGCATAGAAATTCTTTAACAATAAACCAAACAAATTAATACTCATTCTATTCTATTCCTCATCTCTTTTATTCCTTATCATAACCATTATATTCCTTATCTATTCCATTCTTTGAATCAAGCAGGCCATTAGGGTTGGGTACCCAATTCACATTTTAGCGAAAATAAAATTTATATTCACCCAAAAACACCATCTATATGAAATGAAATTTTATAGACACGTGAAAAGAAAATTTTGGGGTTTTACAATCATCCTTGTATACAAAAAATTTCATCCTCGAAATTTAACCAATTGTACAATGACATGCTAAAACTAAACGTGGATACAACGCACACATTTGGTGCTCGGACTCCCGTGTAGCTTCTTCTACTGCTAGATTCCTCCACAACACTTTAACTAAAAGAATAATCTTATTACGTAGAACCTGGTCTTTGCAGTTAAGAATTTGCATCATTTCTTCTTTGAAAGTCAAATCTTCCTTTAATTTCAGTGGTTGCTTTGTGATTACATGAGATGGATAAGTTACATATTTAGGAAGCATAGAAACATGAAAGACATTATGAATCCTCGCAAGTTTATTTGGTAACTTCAATTGATACGCCATTGATCCAATCCTCTCTGTAACTTCATATGGTCCCATGTAATATGGACTTAATTTACTGCATTTATCAAATCTCAATATGCCTTTCTAAGGGAAAATCTTAAGAAATACCTTATCTCCAAATTCAAATGCAAGAAATACCTTATATCCACATAGCTTTTCTATCTATCCTAAACTATCTTTAATCTGTCCCGAATAATCTAAACTTTATCTATTGTCACCTGCACAAGTTTGGGACCTATCAATTTCCTTTCACCTACCTCATCCCAACATAGTGGAGTTCTACATTTGCTTCCATAAAGCACCTCATAAAGGGCTATGCTAATGCTAATTTGACAACTGTTATTGTAGGCAAACTCTATCAGTGGTAGGTGTACGTCCCAACTCCCCTTGAATTCCATGACATAGGATCTAACCATATCCTCAAGTGTCTGATTAGTTATCTCTAGCTGACCATCCGTGTGAGGGTGAAAGCCAGTGCTAAACTTTAAGTGTGTACCTAAGGCTTTTTGTAATATGGGCTAGGGTCATGGTCTGAGACATTAGAAATCGACATACCATGGAGTCTTACTATCTCATCCATATATAGCTAGGCTAACTTATTTAAGGGATAATCATTCTTAATTGGAAGGAAAAGTGAAAACTTTGTTAACCTGTCCACTATCACTCATATAGCATCGTGCTCCTTCTAACTCTGTGGAAGTCCTATAACGAAATCCATAGTAATCTTCTCCTATTTCCATTCTTGGATAGGGAGGGGCTGCATTAATCCTGCAGGCTTATGATGCTCTACTTTTACTTACTGATAGTTTAGACACTTAAAAATGAACTCTGCTATTTCCTTTTTCATCCCTCTCCACCAATAGTGTTCTTTGAGAGTATGGTACATTTTTGTACAACCTAGATGCATAGTGTAAGCTGAGGAGTGAGCTTTCTCTACGATCTCTTTCTTTAATTCTTCTATATCCCATGCATATAATCATTGCCCCTCATCATTGTACCGTCTTCCTTAATGGTAAGATCCATTCTTTGCCTAGTCTCAACTTCTATCTTCAATTTTATGAACTATGGATCTTGTTTTTATCCGTCTCTAATCTGATCCACCAAGATGGGAGGAACGTGAAAATTAGCAATTAATGCTGCTGAGTCTGTCATATCCAATCTCACTCCTAGAGACCTCATTTCCACTAGAAGTAGAAGATATATTGCCTTCAGTTGTGCTAAAGAACTGGTAAGTCTCCTACTTAAGGCATCTTCCACTATATTAGATTTTTTGAGATGGTACTCTATTATACAATCATAATTTTTTATTAACTCCAACCACCACCTTTACCTCATGTTCAGTTCCTTATGAGTAAACAAATATTGCAGACTCTTGTGATCAGTGAAAATCCTATAGGGAACACCATACAGGTAATGCCTCCATATTCTTAATGCAAAAACTGCTGCTACCATAAATCATGGGTGGGCTAGTTCTGCTTATGCTTCTTCAATTTCCTAGAAGCATAGGCTACAACCTTATCATTTTATATGAGTACACACCCTAAACCTGTCTCAAGGCATCAATATATACTACAAATTCATCAATCCCTGTTGGTAATGTGAGTACAGGAGCTATTGTCAACCTTTCTTTCAATTCATCAAAACTTTGTTAACAAGCATCTGACCACTCAAACTTCTCCTCTTTTCGCATCAGTTTGGTCAGTGGACTTGCTATTCTGGAAAATCCTTCAACGAATTTCCTATAATAGCCTATCTAAGAAAGCTCCTGATGTCCGTCAAAGTGGTGGGAGGTCTCCATATCTTTTAGGGATCCATACTAAGTCCCTCAGCTGAAATGAAATGACCCAAGAAAGTAACCTTATTAAGCCAAAACTGTCACTTACTGAACTTAGCATATAACCGGTGCTCTCATAAGGTTTACAGTATAATCTAAAGGTCTTTTGCATGGTCCTCCTAACTTTTTGAGTACATCAATATGTCATCAATAAGCACAATCACAAACTTATCTAGGTACTCTCGAAAACCCTATTCATCAAATCCATAAAAGCAGCTGGTGCATTCGTTAATCCAAAGGGCATAATTAAGAATTTATAATGCTTGTACCTTATCCTAAAGGCAATTTTCAGAACGTTTTCATTGCAGACTTTCTATTGATGATAACCTGATCTTAGATCAATCATTAAATACACCTTGGATCCTTGTAGCTGATTGAACAAATCATCAATCCTCAGGAGCAGATATTGGTTATGAACTCTCACTCTGTTCAATTGTCTGTAGTCTATACATAACCTTAAACTCCTATCCTTCTTTTTCACGAATAAGACTGGAGCCCCCTATGGAGAAGTGTTGTGTCTCACAAAACCCTTATCTAACAACTCCTCCATTTTTACTTTCAATTCCTTTAACTCCACTAAAGCCATTATATATGGAGTAATTGAAATCGGTTGGGTTTCTGGTGGTATATCTATCTCAAACTCTATTACCCTATTTAGGGGTTATCCTAGAAGATCCTTCAAAAATATGTCGAGAAACACTCTGACCACTGAAATATCTCCTAGTTCAACCTTATTATTAGTCTATCCAATCATATAAACCAGATATCCCTGGCATCCTTTACGGAGCATTCTATTGGCTACCATAGTAGTCACAACACTAGTGGAAAGAGCTTTCTCCCACGAAATATCAGCTCCGGTTTCCCTAACCGACTCAACCTAAGCTCCTTTTTAAAACAATCCACTACCGCTCGATATGTTGATAACTAATCTATTCTGAGAATAACATCAAAATCTCAAATATCCAATATAATAAGGTTTGCTGGGAATTCCTTACCTCCAATTAGTATTTTACTATATGTGAACACTTTAACAAAAATATTAAGTTCCCAGCTAGAATGGAAACTATTACCCCAATGTCTAATAACTAAGGCTTAACACTCAATTTTGTAGAAAAATCCATAGACATTAAAAGAATGTGCAGCACTAGGATCTACTAAAACATATACATCATGATCAAAAACAGTAATTATAATGGTGACTACATCTAGTGTGGCATCAGCCTCCTACTGAGTGTTTGCAAAAACTCAAGCTTATATATGAGATCTACCTACCTATCCTATAGGGACTGCTTCCCTACACCCAGACCTTTTTCCAGATTTAGTAAAACTAGACCATCTGGTGAGAACCTCAACTGTATTGTTTGTAACCTCCCCTATCCTTGTGGAGGTGCTGAAGATCCAGTCATCGACCTCTCTATAGTGACTAACTGTGGACAATCTCTAATGAAATGACCCTACTAACCACAATGGAAGCAACCTGTCATATTCATCTGCCACTCACCTAAATGTCCTTTTCCACAAGTAACATACTCTGGTGTTGGGTACCTATTATCACGAGAGTCTCTGGGCCTAGTGGGTGACCCAAAGGATCCCTGGATGGATGATCCACCTCTCCTAAACCTTATGCCACCATTTTATCTTAAACTTATTTTTCTTAATCGAACCCTGAGATGAACTAATTGTTGCATTGCGCTTTTGTTTTAACTTTCTGAATGATTGATGTTGCATTTCTCTTCACTTTTATTTCATCCTCAACTAATTCCCCGTAGTGTATCTATAAAGCCAATGATAGGTGAATCTGTACTCTATAACTCAATCCTATAGCAAACCTTTTGCACTTCTTCTCTTCATTATCGGCAATAAATGAAACACTTCTGACAAGTTCTAAAAATCTCTTCTAGTAATCCGTCACTGACGTCGAACCTTGATCTAGATGGAAGAATTCCTCTACCCTTGCATCCCTATATCTATATGAGTAGAATCTATACGTGAACTATCTTTGAAATTTTAGCCAAAATACCCAATCTGGATGTTGTCTCTTAATGGGTTCCCACTAATCTTTAGCCTTGTCCTTTAGGAGGAAAGTAGAGACCACAACTCTCTGCTCATCTGTGCATCTGACAACTCTGTACATCTTTGTGGCCCAATCTTACCATATGAGTGCACTCTCGGAATCTCCACTCCCGTCAATAGTCTTGGCACCTAATTTATAGATGCACTCAATTAAGCATCCAGAAGCTTCCACACTTTCATGTGACTACCACATCATTGTGGAAAGAATATAAGCCATTTATT
The DNA here is from genome assembly GCA_027575705.1 of Erythroxylum echinodendron. Classification (NCBI taxonomy): domain Eukaryota; kingdom Viridiplantae; phylum Streptophyta; class Magnoliopsida; order Malpighiales; family Erythroxylaceae; genus Erythroxylum; species Erythroxylum echinodendron. Next base: position 4,848 of record JANZXR010356247.1, read on the forward strand.
CTGCATTAAAACTCACCCTAGCTGGTTCTATCGACCCTGACAATTAAGACTGTGGTTGATTCATGAAGGCACTTACTGACTCTAAAATGTGGTCATCCTCTCGTGCCAGAGGTGACTCAGGTGCAGAAGCCATTAGAATGGCTCTCCTGGGATGTCCACGACCTTGTCTATGTATCATGCTGTGTATTCGATAAAAATTCAATTTGTAAAGCTTTCAGTTTATGAAATCACATGCATGTAAATCACAACATTTTATTGGTCACCTCACTTTTAAAACAACGTAAAAACCTTAAACCACAAAGAAGGAAATCCATTTTTAAAAGTTGGGCTCTGGTACAAACACTGACAGGCCCCTTTTTTATAATGGCTAGGAGACCTATCTGTCACTCTATGATGGCTCTCCAATCGATATCTGAGTCAGTTGGAAAGTTCCCGTGAAGCTAATCCTATTTTTTTTGTTTAGTAAAAGTTTCAACTCAACAACAAGAAATATAAGCAATAGAGCTTTGTTTTTCAATTTATTAAGAATTTCAATAGCATAACAACTGTAATTTGACATCCCCAAAAGTTTAAACTCCCTGCAAAAGTTTAAAACACTTCTATTATCACATTAATTTCTCAACTCCAAATTGTGGACTTCAAATCCACTCACATGGAGTCACAAATAGTTACATCAATAAATTTTCAAAAGCTAAAACAAATTCATGCATTCAATTTAAAAACCTTTATACACATCTATTCTTTACACAAACATACATTCCAAAACATATTCAAGGAAATGCAATAGTTCTCAAAAATATATACAAGGAAAAAAATATTCAAGGAAATGCAATAGTTCTAAAAAATATATACAAGGAAAAAAGAGATGCCTACATAGTAGCATATGACGAAGTTGACTACTTGCAAGGTGAAGCCCCTGCTATTACGACTCCTAAGCGTGCACCTGGGAGGTTTTATTTTAAAAAATAGAAAATGGAGTGTGAGCTAAACGAGCTCAATGAGTGCTATCGGTTTCCATTAAAAATAATTATACAAATATTAATCTTCATAAAAGAAAACAATTTCTTTTCTTTTCAAATAATATCCAATGTTCTTACAAATGCACATTCTTTTCTTTTATAAGATCAATGCACATGTAAAACAAATCATCCATATTTTTCTAATATCAAGTTCCTCTTTTCTTGTAAGGTAAACAATGAAGGCAATCAATACTTCTATGAACTTTCTTTTTTTTAAAAAACATAGCCTATCATAAATTTTCTTTGCCATTTTGTACCCTTAGGTGTAAAGCCATAGAGCTAGTTCTACATCGCTTATCTGTACCTGGTTAACCTCTATATACTGATTGTTATAAAGCTGGTTCTACATTGTTTACCCTTAACAATGCTAGCACTATATATAAATCAGTGGTTAAAGAGCTGTTTCTACATCGCTTACCCAATAGTGCTAGCACAATATATATATATACTCCACAAGTGCAGAGGGCGACTAATAGGACATATTGACAGATACAACACCATCTATACTAGTGACAAACACCTCTAAATGCCATCATGCATATTAAGATGTACTCTGATCGATATAGTCAGATGTAAAAAAACCTAACGGCATCCCATAGGCTAAACCACTATTAATACATGAGTGCGCCTCATTTTAATACCAAATAAAATCATATTCAAAATCAATTCAATGCCTATTTAAAGCATATGCAAATTTCAATTGAATGCCAACTCAAAGAATGTGTACATGTCGTTGGCTTTCAAGTGCATCCAAATCTCAATTCAATGCTAAAACAAATTATATGTAAATCTCATGAAGATTGACTTTTAAATTTAAGTAATAGAACCAATGAAATTATTCATAAAGATACTTTTCATAGTAAGGTTAAAAAAACCATCTTTATAAAATCAATTTAAAGATACACTCACTATTTTTCATTTATCGTTAACCACCCTCACGTGGTCAGTGCTTTTCCTTTACAAGTCTTGTGTCTACTGTGATGAGAAAACTTTATTATCTCACTCAGCTATAAGGGAGACCCTTGAAGGGTTCCTAAAACCTGCGAAGTGCATCCATAACTTACTACCTTGTTTTAAAAATTTTATGACAAAGGGCTTAGCCAAAATCTTAGCATTTAGTAAGATTAAAATTCTGTTTTCTTTTCATTCAACCATTAAACAATGTCCATAATTTATACATGTTGTCTTCTTTCCTTGTAAATAACTTACATAGTGTATACATATTGTTTTCCTTGCATTGAACCATTAAACTATTTACAGCATACATGCTACCATTGAAAAGCCATTGGGCCACATATAAGGTATCTATATACTACCAATTAATACCCATTGAATAACATACATAAGATATAGATACACAAGCTATTTTGCTCTCCATTTACCATGATGTTTTCTCTTCATTTAACCATGCAATCAACTCATACATTCACACATTAATAAGGGAATTAATGTTTCCTGCTTAAGCAATCATGTGACCAACTAAAGAGGATGGACAAGAGTGTTTTAGTATACCAAAATTAGGTGGAAACCTACTATCCATCTTTTCCCTACATGTATTTGGCATTGATGAAGGTGTTGTCCAAGGTTGGAGGCTTAATCACCATGCAAAAATTATTTCCTAAAGGTAATAACTTGAAATATCTATGTGTGAAGGGAGCAGCTACAATTATTATCATCAATTCTGGTCCAAAGGATGAGTGAAACTTCAGTGGAATGAAGGTGGAGCAGCTTCTCCTTCATCTTTGTACAAGTTAAACATTGAAGAGGGTTGTCCAACACGTTACAAGGTTAGTTTCCAGCAACTGTCCATTATGTTATCTCTTACCATCTTTGTTTAATTAATCCTTTAACTCCTTACATCATCCATGACAATTCTTGTCCCCTAAATATACCAAGTGGTTCTGATTTTGTCTCACCAAAATAACACACATCGACACTATGATTTGATCTTATATGTAATGAATTTTATATCCCTTACATCTACTCCTTCATAAATGTGGCAGCATGAGGTTTCCATGCACTCTTGTTCCAAAATAATAGGAACTTTTTCATGTACGTGACAACTGCCACTTAAAGCTCATTCATATTTACATGTATTATTTCTCATCTAAAATAAATATGTGGCTTAAGAAAAATCGATCCAATTTCTGTAGAAGTTTCTTGTCCACTTATTAACATGTTGTACCTAAACATATCAACATATAAGTTGGATCGATTTACTTTAAGTATCCTTAACTATGGCTGATTTTCTAACGCTTGGTTTACTTGGTTTATGTCCTTATGTTTCAGCCAGAAAGTGCTTCCAATTTAATCTATTTGATCAAATTTATTTTTGGTCCATTTTTATACCAGCAAACTCCAATATTTTTCAACTATCATTTGACTTTAATACTTGTCTCATGTATTGTCAAATCATTCAGGGTTGGGTCCCCAATTAACCTTATAGTGAAAATAAAATTTAAATTCTCCCAAAAAAACCATTTACACAAAATGAAATTTTATAGACTCATCAAAAGAAAAGTTTGGGGTTTTACAATCACCCCTCACAAAAAATTTCGTCCTTGAAATTTAACCAAGTGTACAATGACATGCTCAAAATAAATGGGGATATAACACATGCATTTGATGCTCAGGCTCCCATGTAGCTTCGTCTATTGCATGATTCCTCCACAACACTTTAACTAAAAGAATATTCTTATTATACAGAATCTGGTCTCTGTGGTTAAGAATTTGCACTGGTTCTTCTTTGAAAGTCAAAATTATCTTTAAATTCACTGGTTGCTCTATGATTACATGAGATGGATCAGCTAGATATTTGCAAAGCATAGAAACGTGAAAGACATTATGAATCCTCGCAAGTTCATTTGGTAACTTCAGTCGATAAGCCACTGATCCAATCCTTTTGGTAACTTCATACTGCCCCATGAATTGTGGACTTAATTTACCGAGTTTCCCAAATCTCAATATGCCTTTCTAAGGGAAAATCTTAAGAAATACCTTATCTCTAATTTTAAATGCAAGATCTCTATGACGATTATCCATATAGCTTTTTTTTATCTATCCTAAGTTATCTTTAATCTGTCCTAAATAATCTGAACATGATCTGTTGTCACCTACATAGGTTCGGGACCTATCAGTTTCCTTTCACCTACCCATCTTAACATATTGGAGTTCTGCATTTTTTTCCATAAAGCACCTCATAAGGGGCCATGTCAATGCTAGCCAGATAATTATTATTGTAGGCAAATTCTATCAGTGGTAGGTGTGTGTCCCAACTCCCTTTGAATGCTATGACACAGGATCTAAGCATATTCTTAAGTGTCTGAGAGTAAAAGGCAACGCTAAACTTCAAGCATGTACCTAAGGCTTTTTGTAAGCTGGGCCAAAATCTTGATGTAAACCTATATAAGGTCACGGTCTGAGATAATAGAAATTGGTGTACCTTGGAGTCTCATTATCTCATCTATATACAGCTGGGCTAATTTTTTTAAGGGATAATCATTCTTAATTGGAAGGAAATGTGTGGACTTTGTTAATCTATCCACTATCATGTTAATTGACTATTTATAGTGCCAATAGAGAATTATTTACTAACCAACTTAAAATAACTTAATACTTAAATACAAAGAGGAAAACATTTCTAATGACATAATAATCTTTCTTTATTTTACTATAAATCTCTCTAAATAACTATTCCTATAAAATTGCTGCAAAATTCCAAAATTTAAGTTTATTTCTAATAGTGATAACATTGTCCTAACAAGTTTATTCGAAATTGATCTGAACATTCTATCAAATTTGGCTTTATCCGAGAAAGCATAACTAATAAATAAGTTACCTGTTAGAAGTAATCATTATATGTGGATAATTTGGAAACTATATATGTTTATTGAAATATTATTTAGTTACCCTTCTGACACGATCCTTTTTGGAAACAAATTGTCTGTCAATGCATATGCTTGGATAAATTAACCACTTATAGCTAGGGTTGATTATGGATCCAATATATAAATAGACAAATAAAAGGAATAACTTCAGTGGTATGACATATTATATATATGTGTCCATATATTGAAATTGCTGTTAAAGATGCAGTCAAAATAAGAGCAAAGCAAGTTGCAGAAGCAATGCAGTGCTTAACTCTCCTTGAAGACCTATTTATTGTTTTACTACAGCGTAGTATGGGTAGTCAATGCCTGCTTTATTCATATGGGCTAAAGGGTCAATGGCATGCACATGTGTCGACACGGCCAAGCTACTGATGAGAAGGACTGAGAGGAGAAGGGCAGTTGATTTGGTTAGAGCTCCTGAGGCCATTTCGTGATAGCCTTGTTAGCAACTAGATTTGTTTTGACAAATGTGATAACCAGTGATAAGCTGTTTAATTGCTTGAGAGCGGTGACGGAAAATGGTAAGTGGCTAGGGGTTTTATAGGGGGAGATTGAGCAGCAACTTGGAACTTAAAATTTCTTTAATTTAAGTAAGCACGTTAACATGCACAACATTCAAGTAAGCACGTTAACATGCACAACATTTATTCATATGGGCTAAAGGGTCAATGGCATGCACATGTATGCCAATCAACGAGCCAAAACTAGTCTACCAGGCAATAAGACAGAACATAAGACGGGAACGTTTACAGGACATATATATATGTCCGATCGATCAATCAGATTCAAAGGCATGCATATCCTGCTGGGTAAGGGATAAGACAATTCCCCAGAACAGCCTTAACAGCAGCATCAACAGAAATTCCGAGCACGCCCAGGAGACCAGTTTTGGCACAAGTGCAAAGACAAGAAGGTACATCAACATTGACAAGAGCGTTAAGATAGACGCAGCAACCACTGGCAGGTGCGTTAGGATAACCAAGGACTGTAAGAGGTGCACATTGAACGAAGGCTGAGAGGTCAACAAGAGCGCATGCAGCATCTGTCGACACGGCCAAGCTACTGATGAGAAGGACTGAGAGGAGAAGGGCAGTTGATTTGGTTAGAGCTCCTGAGGCCATTTCGTGATAGCCTTGTTAGCAACTAGATTTGTTTTGACAAATGTGATAACCAGTGATAAGCTGTTTAGTTGCTTGAGAGCGGTGACGGAAATGGTAAGTGGCTAGGGGTTTTATAGGGGGAGATTGAGCAGCAACTTGGAACTTAAAATTTCTTTAATTTAATTAAGCACGTTAACATGCACAACATTTCAACGCCGACTAAATTATTTAAAAGGATTTTCTGTTGCATACATTTCCTTCTCTCGCATGAAAACCGGGATTTTCTACTTCAGGAGACGTCTTTTTTTCAATAAAGGAAGGCGATCCGATATCCCCATCTGATTCTGACAATCGCTTAGTCTTTATCTTACATGCACCAATCTGGTATGATATTAAATATCTTTCGTTTTACCATTAGTGATTTTATGTTCGCTGACTTTAAATTAACTTAAATGATGATAAGGAAGAGCTCTTCGAGTCCCTAGCTTAAATTTCAACTTTCCTGGAGTAGTCATAGCTAATAAAGGCAGGGAAGGGCAAAGGCAACAAGTGTGGTCTTATGAGTTAATAACACCAATAGGCTTAAATAAGAAACAAATAAATAATTAACAACATGACCTTTACCAAAATATTGTCAATTAAATATGCTTATGTATTCAAAAGTTAACAACGTTGACCAATAACTTCCTTAATGAAAATACTAGAGTTTATATACATTACACGTCTACATAAGTATAATTATACATAAGCCTTAGTTGATACAATTCTATGTAACCTACTTCTTACTAAATCTTAAATGCAATTCTAATAAATTTTATAATTCTTCATAATTTGAAATTTACCAATAATGCATTTTTAGATAGTTTGAAATTTACCAATACTCTGACTCATGATCGTATATTAGATTGTGTTCACCAAATAAATTCTAAGAAATACTTGCATTCTTTTAGTAAGCATTCCAAAATTGCACTCATGTATATAAGCTATACATAACAATCTCCATCTTAGAGAATATACCATGTTCAATTAACATATTCCAAGAAATGCCTTTAATATTGCACATTTGGTGAGTGTCAAATTAACAAAAATAATTAATCTACTCAGAATATTAATGTAGCGTAGTGGAGTATGGTCATCTCCTCAGGGAATAGTGGTTTATCTCTTTTAAACAAATAAGTAAAGAAAAATAAAAAAGAGGTTTGGAAATTATGTTAAAGCACAATATTAAAAATAAAATGAATTGATTTGAAATTTAATAAAACAAACTTCTACTTAAAGGAATTTATTTCCACCTTGATTCATGCAACTGATCGTTGATGCAAAAATAATTCAACATATTCATGAATAAGTTAGTTCTAGTTATTAAGAACATATCTGTAATAATCAATCTTTCCTTACCTTATACAGTAATCACGAACACATTAAATAATTACTCCCTAATCGAAAAGCAACCCTAGAGGTAGCTCGTAAGATTTAGCATTTCGATAGCCTTAAGATTTAGAAAGACCTAATTCTAAATAACAAACTCAACAGATGGTTTATTACAGCCAGATTAATTTATTCCACGACATAGATTGAACTTCTTACCAATGAAATAAAATTATGTCAATTGCTACTTCTTAAAACTAACAAACAATTAAGGATTTAATGTTTTAATTATCAGTAGAATATTTCAGGATTATTAAATATATGCATCTATTCAATAAAACCCAAAACTATCATAAAATCAGTGAATTTAGGAAATAATTAAATATCCATGCATGATTGAATTCAATAAAAATTATTCGGTCTCACAATCGATTTAGAATCAAGGCTTCAATATAATCCTGTCATTGGGAAGAAATAACATATAATATTATTCAAAAGAAAATTTATTCTTACGAAAAAAATCTAGGAGAGAATGTGCATGAGTGCAGAACAACGTTGTTCTCCTCTTAAAAACAAAAGGTGGAAAACAAGACCCAGCATACGTCCCTTCTCCAAAAAACGTCTCCAAAATCTGGTCCAACTGCCGCCTCTTACCAAAAACTCCAACCACCTACGTGCTCCTCTCCAAAAAGACAAGTCCTTTTTCCAAAAACAGAAAACCCTCGCATATGTTAAAATGTTTGTAGTATTAGAATATACTCTACTTTACTGCATTTTTAGACTATTCTTTTCTACTGTTGTGTGTTCTGCTTGTTTGTTGGCGTCATTTTGTTCTTTCTATCCACCTACTGCATTACGTTCCTTTACTCCGCATTTTGTCCATTGGCTCTTATGTTTTTGCTCTTTTATTATATCATTTTTTACAGCTTCTTTTGGCTGTTGCTGTTGTTTTCTGCTCCCAGCTACTATTATTTTTGTTCCTCCCAGCAGCTTCGTTTCGTTAATTTTCTCCAAAAAAGCTTGACATCTCCTAACCTCCAAAAACAATGTAAAAACACCATAATATGAACAACATCCATCTAATATGCTCCAAAAATATCCCAAATTGATATGTAAATTGATAATTTATCAAACTCCCCCACACCTAAACAGTGCTTGTCCTCAATCATTCAAAAGACTTGAAAACAAAACCAAACAAAACAAACCTAAACAAATATATTTACAACTCTTTTGAAAAATTTATCCAACATGCATTATCTTACAGAACAGAGATCACAATAAAGCCACAAGTATTTCATAAGATTCAACTCTATAAAAACCATCACAATTCCCAATGACCTTTCCAAAGTCAAAAAGCACCAGATTTTATCTCATGTGAAGATTCACTCAATGCACTCAAGAAGTGTTTATAGGAAATTTCACTCATATTCACCTCAATAGAATGACATTACCATATGCTTGCAAATATATCACATCGCAACAACTTGTGAATTCTGTGCAAAAATCAAAAAGGTCTTTTATTTGGTTGTAATGGGGCTAAGAATAAAGGTAGGATGAAAAGGTTATTTAGGCTACAGTTATCAAAGGTAATGCAGACTACATTGCTTAACTTCCACCCTCAATCCAAAAAATGTCCCAATAATGGCAACAATTAATGTTCAATTAACATAACTTCAGAAACAATTTCACAAAAGATAATCGTATGTGTAATATGTTATTTCGATTATGGTGCTAAGTAATGTTTCGTACTTGCATTTTATAAAATATGCTCTTTTTTGCTATACTAAAGTATTTAAAATGTTTAAATGAATTATTGAGATTATAATGAAGACCACAAATAAACCAGAGATGGTTTTAGACTTTATTAGAAATGTCCTAGAAAATTTCTAAAAACTCCAAAAAAGCTACAAAATGAGTTTGAACAAGCTTTAAAAGCTCTGAAATGTGCTTTGGAGAGATACGAGACCCTTTTGAATGAAATTCAGATTATATCAATGACATCAAATGATTTTTAGATTCAATCTGATAATTCTTCTGAGCAACTAAAAAATTTATTAAACAATTTCGAAATATGATGAAAAGTTTCAAAATTAGGATTGGAGTCCATAGGAACTAAAACAGGTCAAAATGGAGGTTGTTTGAATAGAATTCGGGCAATATGAAATTATTGGACTAAAATGCTATTTTTGGAAAATAATGGGTATTGATGATTTTAAACCAATTCAATCAACAAGTATCGACCCTAACTAGAGTATTTCATGGTCAATTTAATGATAAGAAAGTTGTGGAATAATTTTGGGCTTTAATTGGTTAGTTGGTGAATTAAATGCATTAAAGGGCAATTTGATCTTTTTGTACCCATTAAGGGCAATTTGGTATTTTTACATGATATTATTGGATTGATGAGTCATTGTAGATGACCAATGAGAAAATGACGTGTGTGATGAGTCATTAGTGATGACAAATAAGAAGGTGACATGTGTAATCAATTAAATGAGTATAAAAAGTAAAACCTAGGAAAGTTTTCTTCATTTTTGTGAGAGTGCCATTAAAGAGCCCAAAAACTAAAAGAAAATGAAAGAGAAGCAAAAGTGGGCTTTGTCCATTGATGAGAGAAAGGAAGGAAGATAGAGAAAAACAGAGAAAAGAGGAGAGAGCTACGGTTGAGCAACGAAGAAGTGATTCAAGGCATTTTTCATGCTATTCTACCTCCAAGCTTCTAACAAGATTTCATAGCTATCCAAGAGAAGAGGAAGAAGAAAATGGGTAGGTAAGCTTATTAATTTTGTTGAAAAATTAGATTTGTTGGGTTATAGGTTAGATTTGGTTTTAATGGTGTAAATTGCACCCTTTTGATGAGATATCAAGGTTTCATTACATTGGAAGCAATTGGGAGAAGAAAACCACATGAATCTAGTTTATGGAACCTTGGTCAAACTTGGCCAAAGGTGAGACTTATTGCCTAAAGTGTTTTATTTTGTTATTTGATGATTTAAGATTAATGAATGACATTAGGAAGTTAGTTTATTGATGAAAGAATGGAAGAAAAACCATAGAAATGATTATATGAGTTTATACCCATCATTAGGGTTTTTATTATATTATGATCCAAACTCCTATTTTCATGTTTTTATGAAGTTTATAACATGATTTTGATGATAATGAAGTAAAGAAATGAACAAGAATTGATTTGGAATTGGTTTTGATTGAAATTTGGGTTAGGGTGCATGATTTTGTAAAAAGTTGTTAATAAAATTTTATTGCTTAAATGTGTGTATTAAAATGTCATGGAAGTGAATTTGGATTGGTTTTAAGTGTTAGAAATCAAATGAAATTGAATTGGAAATTTAATGTTAAATATGTTAAGTTTAGCCTTAAAGGCGTTTCTAGTATAAAAGTATTATTATAATGTAATGACCATTTGAATGTGATTAAGGATGGTCATTAAGTGTATATGTGGTATTGAAATGATTAGAAGAAGTGTTATGTTATTAGTTGGAGAAAAAAAATAGTATATGGAGTGTATGTGGAAACTAATGGTGTCGACTTAGTTTATGATGTACTTGATTGGAAAATGTGTTAAGGAGTTGAATCTATTTGTATTAGGTTTTCGAATTAGAAAATGAAATGAACTGAAGGATTTCGATATGGTGAAATGGAAACTAGCAACTTGTGAGTGTATTTTAATTGTTTTATATGACTAAATTCTTTGTAAAAGAATTGATGATATGTGAGTGTACTTTATATTGAGTTTATGCAAATGGTTTTTATCTGGCCATGAAATCAATATTTATGTTGAGTTTTACACGAATGATATTTTACAAGTGAATGTTGCTAGCATAAGATTATGCTTTAACAATATGTGAGTTTTAACTTGAAAGTTAAATTTTGTATGATTGGAAGTTACATTGAAATTATGCATTAAATTGAATGATTATGAATCCTCCCATAATTGATTTTGTAAATAGGCTGAATTGAAAAAGTATGAGTTACTTTTACCTATGGTGCACTATTGTGTTTTATATATGTTACTAAACCAGTTTATAGTGGTTAATCTATTACAAGGAAGTGATGTAGAACTAGCTTCGTGACTTGTTACAGGTAAGCGATGCAGAACCAGCTCTGTAACTACTGGTTTATAGCGATTAACCTCTTATGGGTAAGTGATGCAGAAACATCTTCGTAAATAGTGGTTAACCAGTCATGAGTGTGCGATGTAAAACCAGCTCTGTGACTTTAGGCCTAGTGTACTGCATGATAAATAAACTAGTGGTGGGCTATGTTGAGTAAGAAAAGTCATGCAATAATTATGCCGCCACTTTTAATTTTTAAAACTGATTTGCGAGGTACCATATAGTACCAATTCTAGTGGCTGACTTGTTTTTAGTATAAAAGTTTTCAGAAACTTATTATCACCATTGTTTATTGTTTTAAAAATTTGGAAAATGGAAAATGAAAACTTGAATATTATGAGTTTAATGTCGAAAAGCATTTTAAAATAGTATTTCAGAAAAATTAAAGTTATGTTTTATGAAATTTTATGTTATTACCAGATTTTATGATGGATGAATAAATTGGTATAACAAATGCTTTACTGTGAGCTTTATGATTGTATGGGAATATTGCAGTTCTGTTGTTATGAAAAATAAATTTTTCTAGGAAATTAATTACACTCACTAAGCTTGTTTAACTTACCCTTATCTTTTTGCTTTTAAATAAACCACCCCAAGTATGCATATAATTGGAACAGTAATCGGGACTCCACCATATGATTAGTTATATTGTCGAGTGTTGCTGTGCTTGTGTCATTTTGATATGTACATTTATATAAAGAATGGATGTTTATAAATGCTTTTAAATGAAATGCATAAATATTTTTTAGTTTTTTAAAGTTTATTGTAGCGATTGTTGAGTATTATTCATTTGAGGTTACTTGTGAGTGGATTTGAAGTCCAAAATTTGTAATTAAGAAATTGGTATGAATATATAAGTGTTTGAAATTTTACAGGGCTTTTGAAAATTTTGGGAATGTTAAAATGTAGTCATAGTGCTGCTGAAATTTTTAATGAAACCTTTAAAAAAAAATCCCAATAGTTTCCACTTTTTAACTTTTAAAATATAAAAGGGTTTTAATAGTTGAACAGCTTGGATTTACGAGAACCCTTCGGTTGAGTTAGGTATCAATTAGAAGGCTATCGTAGGGTCACCAGGAGGGCTTCACATGGGTTCTAGAAGGGAAACTTCAAGATGAGTCCTTTAAATATGAACACTTTATAAGCCAACTAATAGATTAACTCATAGCCGCATAATGAATAATCAAAAATTTGAAGCCCCATGGTTAAGCGTACTTTTCTTTCCCTTTCAAACTTGTGCCCTTTTTTTCTTTTGTTTCTTTTTTTTTAATTTTTAATTTTCTTTCTTTTCTCTCCTTTTTTTTTTAGCATTTCGCAATCTTTCCTCATCACCTTTCAAGAACATCATCAGTTAAGATATCAGTTCGATCATATTTGTTACCATTATATGTCCACCTCAAGCCACGAACCAAAAAGTTTAAGCAACTAGTCATCCATTACTTTGATAACTAATTGAACACAAAAGTCAAAACATAAGGCTTGGGCTAATTTTGTGGTTTTTGTTTCAAAGAAAACAGTTACAGCTTAAAGTGGGTTAACTAAGGAAATTAACATATAGTGTAAGTTTTAAAAATCCAAAAAGTGTTAATCCTAAATGCTTTATCATTTTAATGCACCAATTCACTAGTGGTCTTAACATGTATAATAGAGCAAGTTCTAGAATGATCAAACCATGTGGGATAACACTTAACAAGAAAACAATTTGAGCACAAAGAATGTAATTGCTCTTTAAAGGCTCAATTCTCACTTATTTAAGTATGCTTTTATCAAATCTTGCACACTTTTTCATTCAAATCAATAATTGTTGAAAAAGATAGTCATTCTATCACCAAATCACTATCACTATCCATTCTTACAATCCATCATTTTTTCCCAGTTTGACAAAATAATGCACATTAACTTACAAAGAAAAAGAATTTTTTTCCAAATTCAAGAAGTCCCTCCCCTACACCTAAAATCTACATTATCCTCAATGTAGAAAAACACAAAGCAAAAGGCACAAAAAAGGAAAGAAAATGTAACTAGAACAAAATGCAAATCACAATGAACATTAAAAATTAACGAAGGAGAGGAGAAAATAAAACACAGAAGATAAACAAAGAAAAGAAACTTCCCTAGGCAAGCTATGGTGGAGGAGTTGAGTGTGGCATGGTTGTTATCTACATTGTGCGTGTGGGCTAATGAGGGTAATGATTTTTTGGCAAAGAAGAAACAAGAAAATGAGAGTATTGGGTTTTTTAAATAAAAAATAGTTAAAATAAAATACAAATATTTAAGTAAATAAAGAAAATAAATAATTAAATGAGAAACAATCAAACAAAAATAATTGGGTTGCGTCCTAATTAACACCTTTCTTTATTATCTTTGGCTAGACACAACTTTCATGCTTCAGATTGGCTTATAAACGGGTTGAACAAATGAATCCCCTCTACAAAAGAGACATCAAAATTGTCAATGAAAGGTTTAACTTTATGACCATTTACTTTACATATTTTGTTGGTCTATAAACTTTCAATCTCAATAACATCATGAGGAGAAATATTTATAATAAGATATGGTCTAGTCTACTTAGACGTCAACTTACCAGCCATGAGTTTCAATTGTGAATTATAAAGTAAGGCTTTTTGGCTTACTAGAAATTGTTTCCGATGTAAGAATTTGTAATGTAGGTATTTGGTCCTCTCTTTGTACATCCAAACATTGTCATATGCTTCCAATCGTATTTCTTCCAACTCATGAAGTTGTAACTTTTAGTCCTCTCCCGTTACCTAAGCCTCAAAGTTGCGTTGCTTAACTACCCAAAAAGTACGATGTTGAATTTCAACAGGTAAATGACACATCTTACTAAAAACTAACTGATAAGGTGACATTCTAAGAGGTGTTTTGTAAGTAGTGTGATAAGCCCACAACACATCATCTAAATGCGAACTCCAATCTTTACGGTTGGGATTGACTGTTTTCTCCAAAATACTCTTTATTTCTCATTTGGAGACTTCAGCTTGTCCATTTGTTTGTGGGTGATAGGTGGTTGCTACACAGTGATGGACTCCATACTTGTGCATCAAAACTTCCACTGTGTGGTTGCAAAATTACATACCTTGATCACTTATGATTTCTCTAGATACCCAAAATCAACTAAAGAGATAAGATTTAAAAAATCTGACAGCAATTTTAGAATCATTAGTGCAGGTAGCTTTGGCTTCTAACTACTTCGAGATATAATCAATAGCAAGAAAAATGTACAAAAAACCAAAAAAATAGGAAAAGGCCTCATAAAATCTATGTCCCACACATCAAATATTTCACAAAACAAAATAGGGGTTTGAGTCATTTCATCCCTTACAGATATATTTCCAACTGTTTGACATTTTTTACAACCTTGCAAAACAAGTAGGCATCCTTAAAGAGAGTGATCCAATAGAATACTCCATTTAGAATTTTCCTAGTTGTTCTTTTTGTGTCAAAATATCCACCATATGCACACTCATAATAAAAAGTGAGAATGGAATGAATTTCATCATCAGGCACACACCTACGAATAATATGATCTGAACATATTTTCGACAAGTATGGTTCAGTCCATATACAATATTTAGAGTCATTTTTATCTTATTTTTTGAAAATTATTCAAACCATGTGGAAACACACAAGTGACTACACTACAAGGAAATCACTTAATAGCGTTAGAATATTTCTGACAGAAATCTTTCCGTTGCTACTTACTGACGGAAAGTAAATATTCTGTCGACAAATATAGTGTATTTAGCGAAGGAAAATACATCCGTCGGCAATACTGTAGGGACAAATTTCACGCAAAATCTCTAACGGCATATAGTGATGCCAAAACTCACGGTGTCGGGAAAAAATGGAGGAATCGTTCCCGCAATTTAATTGCTTCAGACATTTACCGACGAAAAATATACTGTCGGTATGGATATCGATGGAACATCATGTTTCATCATTAATAAATGTGGGAACCACTCCCACGACTAGTTTGCTTCGCTGCTTTACCGACGGTTAACTTACTGTCGGTACAAAGCTTTCATTTACTGACGAAAGATAATTCTGTCGCAATATCTGGTAACTTGGTTACTGACAGATCGATCCTTTTGTCGGTAAATTGTTAACAAACATCATCGGAATAAGGTTTCCGTCGGTAACTGTCGACAACTTGGATCAATGATTTGTTGAGATAACCCTAGAATACCGACGGAATGTTTTGTGTCTGTCGGTAACTATGTTCAGGGAAACCTAGATTACCGAAGAAATAGTTATTCTGTCGGTATTTAAGTTTCCACGATCTCAAATTGCTGCTTTTTTACCGACGGAATATTACGTGTCCGTCGATAACTGTCGGCATTGAAACCTAGATTACTGATGGAATTATTGTTCGGTTAGTATTTGAGTTTCCACCGTATTAAATTGCTGCTCTTTTACCGATAGAATTGGCTTGTCAGTCCGCAACTGTCGGCGGTAGCGTCGTCTGAAAACCTAGATTACCGACAGAATGTTATGTTCCGTCGATAATCCAACGACTATAAGTCGGGCACCGACCCCCTCCCTTCCCCTCACGCCTTCATTTCTCTTCTCTCCTCACAAACCATTCGGACTAGAGTTTTCCAACTCCTCTCGCATTTTACGATCATTTTTCGATTATTGTCTTACTCATCGTGCGATGTTTGAGGTAAACTCTCTTATGAGTGTATTATTTCTACAAAAAAAAGCATGTTTTTAGTGTTAAACATGAATGTTTGGTTAGATTGAGATTATACATATTGCGTATAAAGTATTCGATAAAATGCCTTTTATGATGTTTGAAATGTTTTTTTGTAATTGTTTTGTTAATTTAAGAATTTGAATATGTAATTTCGATAAAATGTTTAATGTGAAGTTTTAATTTATTGAATTTAACATTTAATTGTGAATTTATTGTATATATGAATATTGTCTTTAATTATTAATAATTATTAATAATTATTATTAATAATAAGTATTAATATAATTAGTA